>CAJQUW010011835.1:0-15608 GCA_907163375.1 Prostheceraeus crozeri | reverse complement strand
GCATGCTCAATACCTTATACCCCTTGGGTTTGAATGATAGAGTTTTGGGAGGTGGATGTGTATCTCAGCAGTCCATATCCAATGATCAATTTTTTAGTTATCCGATTAGCAGACGAAAAAGGAGTCATGGAATAAGAAAATCGGGTAGAAAAAGCTCAAGTATTATGAAACTTGACAATACCAATCAAGAATTGCAAGATTCTTTTGAGACGCGTAGGATGTCAAAGTTTTATCATCAACTAAAATCTCTCCCTAAAACTATGCTAAGAGCCATTCTAGGCAAGACAAGGGATGAAGCAAACATGATGACATTTGTACTAACAGCATACATTCAAAATAAACTTAACCTAGACTCAGAGAGCAAAAATGTAAAAGAACGAGCAACCATAATCATACCGTTCGAATCTCAGACAATAGACTCACTCAATCTCATGTCTATATTCTGCGATCACAGTGTGTAATTCCAAGCTAATTCTAATTCTAAGCTAATTCCAAGCGCAATTCAAGAACGTTATCCACCGAAAATATTCTATAAATTAGATAAACCCACTGCATTGAAGTTTTGCAATTATGGGCGTTTTTTGAATAACCTTAAGTTTCAGGATGTGATGCAAATCATGAACAATCCATGCTCATGTAGCAAGAGGCAATCTTTTGTTTACCCACATTATGGTCACGTAATAACGGGTGATCTGGATATTGTAGATGATGAAGACTTACGCCAACTCTTCAGTTTTGGTACCAAACACAGAATCCCCAAAAGCCTTAGTTGGAGTGCCATAGCAACTCAAATTAGTAATTCATTAGATGAGCATATTATAAAAATAAGTAAGAAAGAGAAGCTTGAGGCTACTTTATTCTCAGCGTGGAAATCAAGAATCATGGCACTGATTAAAGATCGAATATATCTTGCCAAGAAATCCTCGAATAGATTTCGCGCATACAGTAATCGACACAAGATTAATGTCAAAATGGGTAAAAATCTGAAAGAATTGCAGAATGACGTCATAATTACGCCAGTTGACAAAGTATCTAATAATTATGCCTTCATTTGCAAAAAGTTTTATCTCCAAATTCTCTTAGCCGAGTTGGGAATTGATATTTCCACGTCGAACATATCGGGTAATGATACCTATGGTCCAGAGCAAATTTTAGCAAAGAATGTAATTGAGCAACACACAACAATTATGAAAAGCGAGTTTAAACTATCTGTCTGTGAAAAAGACAGAAAATTACCAAAATTATATTGGATTCCAAAATTTCACAAAACTCCATGCAAATTTAGATTCATAGCAGGAGCACGACAATGCACATCGAAAAAGCTTTCCATCAAAGTAAATTCAGCCTTAAGTATTTTGCGTGACAATTTTCAGTGATATTGTATGGCAATTAAGAGAAACAGCAGTTTCGATTGCTTCTGGAGTATAAAGTCCACACAAGAATTTTTACACATATTAAATTCGACACAAGTTCATTCATTGCAAGTTTTCGATTTTTCAACCTTATATATGAATCTTGATCAAAAATTGATTGAAGATCACATAGTCGCTATTATGGATTTGGTGTTTAATTCCTGAAATAGAAAATTTATTTGCATTGGATATGATAAGTCCTTTTGCTCAATGAAAAAATATAATGGTTATCACTGTTTTGATAAACAGAAGTCAAAAGAAGCCATACATTTCCTATTATCACAGACCTACGTCACATTCGGTAATTCAGTTTTCAGGCAGATTAAAGGCATTCCAATGGGAGGAAATTCTAGTCCACTCCTAGCTGACCTATTCCTCATACACCGCGAATATGTTTTTATGCAAAATTTGATAAAAACTAAGAAATATCATTTATCACGCTTGTTATCACCTACATCAAGATACATAGACGATATATGTGTTGTCAATTATAAACACTTTAATTCGTTGATTCAAAGAATTTATCCACCTGACTTGTTGGCGGAGAGAAATGGTGATAACAATAAAGAGGTAGTTTACCTTGATGTGAAAATACGAATCTCACAGAACAGCTTGAGAACTTCAGTATATCACAAGGTAGATGACTTCTCTTTCTCTGTGGTGCAACTGACTTTTCCGGAGAGCATGATCCCATTACAGATGGCCCTTCATGTTTTCGCGTCGCAGGTAGTCAGATATTGTAGGATATGCTCGAAGTTACAAGACGCTGTACACTAAATATCATGAAATCTAGAGGTTATTCTCAGCATGACTTGATGAGTTACACAGAAAAGGCTCTCACAAGGCATAATGAATCACTTCACAAATATGGTCTTTTCTCGGCTCGACAATTCACTTCACTCTGTGAATTTCAATGAGGCACGCGACCAACAAACGACTCACATTTTCCTTAATGCCTTGCTGCATAGGTGAATAAACGACTAACAATGACTTGTAGCCATCATATGGGGGGGGGCGGTGAAGAGTGAATACAGAGCGCTTAGCGTGGCTTACGAGAGATGAGAGAGCTCCTATTGTTAAGTCTTGATGTATGAGGCGAAGTTTGTGTAAAGGCGGATTACATATTTATCACACAGCGATTACATCTTTATGGAATTCGAGGATGAACAGGATCTGTTTACTTGTGGGAATCGAAAAGGCAAAGATTGATGTACAGGATTTATTTACATGTGCGGATCGCAAAAAGCATACTGTATTTATTGATGGGATGAATTTAATGACAGGATCAGTTTGCATGTGGGAAACGCAACAATTGAATGATGTCTGATTTATCTTTGTGACATATCTTTCAAGACATATCATTACCTATTCAGTATTTTGTCAGCCACTATGTGTGGGACCCCGCTCGTCTGGGTTTGAGTGTTCAGGTTAGGGGTCGAAACACAACTAGACGAGTACCTGCTGATGATTGACGGACTGCAGTATTATGTTTTATATCCCTTAATCGGTAGCTGAAGTAGTGGTCGATGTATTGTAATTCAAATGAAGAAATGTGGAATTACATGAAGTACTATAGACGGATGAAGAAACTGGCGATAACAAATTCAAGTGAAGAAATAGTATTTTCCATGTGTAGTCTTAGGTATAGTGTGTATAGTTTCATTGCTTTCGGTGTAGTAGAGTGTCATTGTAGTTCTATTGTTTACCTCCATTATCCACTTTCCACTTATCCACTTTTACCATTATCCACTTTGTGTAGTGTCAGATATAGTTCACTTATAATCGGTGTAGTAGCATCGTTGTATTTCCATATTTTACCTCCACTTTTCCAATTTTTATTCATCGGTTTCCTGTTGTTTTATAATATCCAATTTCCTTAACCCTTTGACGGCGATTGGGCTCTGGTGACCCAAGTTTTTGAATGGTTATATATGTGGGGTGACGTATATTGATGTAATTTTCTCACCTTCTTTATACAATATATATCGTAAAATAATACTTTCATGGGATATGGACTGATTGCATATATATTTGTGTTCTCTTCTTAATGATTTGAATACAGTTAAATTTGAAAAAAAAAATTCAACACATTTGCCGTCCCCTAGACGAAACCAAGCACAGTGATAAAGCAAATCAGGGTTGCATGAATTGTTAGACTAGTCATAAATAACATCTGAAAACCGAGTTTCGATTTCTTATTTTTTTGCTCAAGAACTGATGAAATTGCTGTTTGGGTCTCCGGTGACCCAATCGCCGGTAAGGGTAAAAATTTCAATTTTTTCGTCATTTATCATATTGATGGGAAATCTCTTGTGAATACTACATTTGAAATCCTCTGAACATTGGTTATCGGTTAGCATTCAAATAGCAGATTATATCGCTTGTGTTCATGTAGGTTATTTGTAAGAAAATCGCTATGTTGATATGGGTCTCACGTGAGCTTCATAGACTTCTTGTCTGAGCATGGATATCCATGGTCTAGTGCATGAATGCTGATTCGCTGAAAGATTCTGCGTAGTGGTACGGGAGTATGCAGAGTATGACGCTTCAATACACGTATTGTGTATGTTTCATGTGAGCCTCACAGACAGATTGCGTGACTGATAGCTGAACGCTGATTCGATAAAAGTACAAAGAGAGTAGCATCACCAGTTTCGACAACTGTAAAGTGTAGGAGTATCGTTGATTCTGCCGTCTCTGTGAGTGTTTCTATTTTGCTTCGTTATGGCCACCAACAGTTCATCACGAAGGCGATATTTCAATATAACTCAAATGAATTCTGATCAAATATACGCGCTACTCGAGTCAGTAAACATTGATGGCGAAGAAGACATTGAAAACTTGATGAATGATTCCGATACGGAGTTCATATGCCCCGAATCAGAAGAACGAGACATTTCAGCTGAAGAGCCAACTACGTCTTTCCCCCTTATATCAGCAGAAACGATTCATGGTGAAGGTGATGCTAACAAGAAAGAAAAGGCAACTGTAGAAGAACCTGACTGGACTTGGAGAAATAAAGAACTTCCCATAGATCGAAAAGAATGCAATTTAGTTGGAGAGGTTTTATGCAATCTAAGTGTCGACTCGCCACCTTTGGATACTTTCAAGACAGTGACAAATTGGCAAGTTCTTATTTCTCATATTGTTGAACAGACGAACTTATATGCTCAGCAACGTGGTCGAGCGTTCATGACAAACGCAGAAGAAATGTCAGCTTTTATTGGTTTGAACTATATTATGTCAATTAATAAATTGCCATCAATTGATGATTATTGGTCAACAGCCACTTACATGGGAAATGATGGTGTGAAGTGTGCCATGCCACGAGACAGATTCAAACTAATTCTACAGAATTTACATTTTTCTGATAATACGCAAGTAGTAAGGAAGTGACAAACACCAGATAGCGCAAGATGGCCGCCATCGCTGACTCCCCCTCCCCCCTCCCCCCTCTGGAACGACAGAGTGTCGTGGTGGACTTGGGCGACCGCCAGGATTAGTCTTGAGGCTATAGTGTGTGATGTTTTTCGTGCAATCTGCTGAATGTTGGGTTGTAAAATGGGCTGTTTCGAGTGGAAGGAGTGGTCGGATGAGAAAACGGAGGTCGGATTCGGATTCAGCGTGAAATTCTGCATCGGTATGGTGAGTTTCAAGTCAATCGGAGAGAAAAAATTTTCGCTGACGTCCCCCCCCTCTGGACAGCTCGCTTCGATTTTGGCTTCCAGTGGACGGATTTAGTCGTGCCATAGCTCGTTTGAAAGCTAAGAGTGAGACAAATTCACTGAAAGAATCGGCTTGTTCATATCTGTCTTCGTTTAGATGTGAGACGCCATTTAAGATTTTGGGACATTGGCGAAAAAACGACAGAGTTAGAATTTGGGACGTTTTGGGCTGTAGCTTCAAAACGAAGCATCGGATGGGAAAACGGATTTCAGATTTGGAATCAGCGTGAAATTCTCTATCTGTATGGTGAGTTTCATGTCAATCGGAGAGAAAAAATTTTCAACATTTTTCGAAAAAACGACAGAGTTAGAATTTTGGACGTTTTGGTGTGTAGCGCCCAAACGAACCATCGGATGAGAAAACGGAGGCCAGATTCGGATTCAGCGTGAAATTCTGCATCGGTATGGTGAATTTGAACGCAATCGGAGAGAAAAATTTTCGCTGACGTCCCCCCCCTCTGGACAGCTCGCTTCGATTTTGGCTTCCAGTGGACGGATTTAGTCGTGCCATAGCTCGTTTGAAAGCTAAGAGTGAGACAAATTCACTGAAAGAATCGGCTTGTTCATATCTGTCTTCGTTTAGATGTGAGACGCCATTTAAGATTTTGGGACATTGGCGAAAAACGACAGAGTTAGAATTTTGGACGTTTTGGTGTGTAGCGCCCAAACGAACCATCGGATGAGAAAACGGAGGCCAGATTCGGATTCAGCGTGAAATTCTGCATCGGTATGGTGAATTTGAACGCAATCGGAGAGAAAAATTTTCGCTGACGTCCCCCCCCTCTGGACAGCTCGCTTCGATTTTGGCTTCCAGTGGACGGATTTAGTCGTGCCATAGCTCGTTTGAAAGCTAAGAGTGAGACAAATTCAGTGTAAGAATCGGCTTGTTCCTATCTGTCTTCGTTTAGATGTGAGACGCCATTTAAGATTTTGGGACATTGGCGAAAAACGACAGAGTTAGAATTTGGGACGTTTTGGGCTGTAGCTTCAAAACGAAGCATCGGATTGGAAAACGGATTTCAGATTTGGAATCAGCGTCAAATTCTCTATCTGTATGGTGAGTTTCATGTCAATCGGAGAGTTTTAAAGTCAATCGGAGAGAAAAATTTTCAACATTTTTCGGAAAAACGACAGAGTTAGAATTTTTGCGATGGCTGCCTATTGTAGAGCCAAAACGAACCATCGGATGGGAAAACGGAGGCCAGATTCGGATTCAGCGTCAAATTCTACATGGAAATGGCATATTTCCAGCTCAATCGGAGCACTAGAATCGGAGATAGACGGGTTTTTAGTGTTTGGATGATGGGTATTACGTCATCAGCTGATCGCCACACACTATATAAGCTGGGAACCGACAGAGACTTGTCATTCAGACGAGAGATTGCCAACGGTAAGTCGTCTCTCTGAGCTCCGATGATAGCTTCGGACATTCCAAATCCCGAGTTTCTGTAAGAAACCGACTTAGAAAATTTCATTGCTGATATCAGCTAAGCCGTCAGACTTAGAGGTTCGCCAGGAGATGGCCTTCGTCTCCAGGCCATAAAAGACTCCAAAACTTTAAAGGCTTGTAACTTTACTTCTACAAGTCCGTTTGACTTGATTCAAAAAAGGTTCGGTCGCTATTGACCTGCCCTAAGTGACAGACTACTTATTAAATTTCATAAGTAGTGCTAAAAAGTTGAAAAATTTAAATTCACTAGTTTTGGAGGTTTTCTGGGGTTTTCGACCCTGCTGAAGTCAATGAAAGCATTTTTAATGATGTCTGAGCCAGTCTTCTCATGGTATAAGCGGCTTTTCACTGAAAGCGAGCAAGACACGGAGAGTTTTGCTGTAATATTCCACTGACAGGGTGTTCCTTCGGGACGGCGGACGATGCCGTAGTGATAAGTGTGGCAAGGGAGTGTGTCATAGTTTAGACCGTAACCGCTGGGACAACTCATGTTTCATGTTGGGCATTTGACACAGTTCTCAACGTAGCACTTTGAACGCCAATCGGTTGAGTCTTAGCTATCTTGTCATGGGTGGCCTCTAAACATCTCCATTGCAAAACGCTGGTGAATCAAGCTCTCTACGGCTTGCTATCAAGCTGATCAAAGCAATAACTTGGGATGCTTCCTCAAGGTTTTCAAGTATGCTAAGTTCAAATGTGCTATCAGATTTCAAATTTAACTAAGTCTAAGGCAGCTTTGAGGGGTTAGATCCCAGCTACTGTTCACTACCTTTGACTCGGCGTTGCTGTTACCACTTCGGGGCAGTGACAATGATGTCTTCAGCTGTAAATAGCGGGTATCGGGGAAGATCTCTCACTTCCCTAGTGATCAGTACAAGGCCTTCGGGCTGTCGACGGGATCGAGTGCCACTCACTATACTCAAATCTATCATTCCTCACTAAGTGTAAAATCATTGTTTTCCGTTTTTCGCTTCAGAAATGCCGAAATACAATAATATGAAGACCAGTTTCAAACTGTGTCAATGCCGGAAGGTATTCCGAGCTGACGCCTTCAAGAAACACGCTTGCACTAACAAGAAACAGATAGGGGTCGGTCGCTACTATTGCGGAGCCCACAAAGTCAGTCGCTTAAGTGAGCTGCTGGCGGATTGGCACTCACAACACAGCGAGTGTCAAACAGGCGAAGTAGGCGAAGAAGAACGGAGTTCACTCTTCGCCACTGAGCTCCGTTCTTTGGAGCTACAATCTGCCAACGAGCAAGAACGGAGTTCACTCTTCACCACTGAGGCCACTGAGCTACAATCCGCCATTGAAGCGATTGCCGCTGTATCCTCGCTTAGTAGCGAGAGCTCGCTGTCCAGCAGCGATAGTGACGAGGAGGAGGGAGAGCTACAGTCGCAACCTATCGAGGACGTCGACCTCGATCGCGAGACCCCTACAGCCGTAACTGCGAGCGGAATTGCAACACAATGTCGCAATTTTGTCAAGCGCCCACCGGTGATCGCCGAACGGGATAGACTAAAGAAAGAGGTGGAGAAGTTGAAGGAGGAGGCCTTCTCATACAAGGCAAAGTATGAGGACCTAAAGGACGTGGCTGGAGAGATGAAGAAGGTGAAGGAGAGATTAAGCGAGCGGGATGGCGAGTTGGAGCAGGAGAGGCTCAAGACTCTCCAGGGGAAAGCCGGAGAAGAGGCTTTGCTAGCAGAGAGGGAAAGTAGGGAGAAGGAGATACGAAGGTTGAAGGAGGAAGTGGAGAGACTCCGTGTGCAGATGGCTAAGGTTGTCGAGACGAACCACGAGCTGCACCGTTCGTCGCAGCTGGTGGATCGCGATCGAAGGGTGCGTTCCAGTCGTCTGCACATCCCTATTAGAAAGGGGAGAGTAGCAGAAACTCCTCTCTTGTACGAGCGTGGAAGAGGGGAGAAATGCTACTCCCGGGTGAAGAAAGGGGTGGAGTGTCTACACTTCACCTTCGATCATCGTGATCCGATCTCGAATTTCCTTTATGAGGAAGCGTCCGAGAAGATCTGTAAGTAAAAATGACTAAATTAAAATGTAAGATGATAACTCACTACTTCTTTCTTTACAGACATCCAAGAGAAGCGACCACCCGCCCCGTTGCCGGAGCCGCAGTCGAAACAGCAAGCCTGAGTCCCTATCACACACCCCGAGAACGAACCACCGGCTCTCTTAAGGGCCACCATGGGGCAAGACATGATAGAACCTCCACGCGGTTTGCCCTGGGCAGTCTTCGGACTGGCGAATGCTATCATTAAGTTGAATCTGCTATCAGTCAACTTGAACGTTGCAAATGAAGTTCGGTGTAATACTTCCTTTCGACGGGCGTTTCTGTAAAGGGCGGCGGTGAAACCCGTAGCTATGTATACCGCAAGGGACATTCGGCAATGGTCAATCTTGTTAAACCTCTCTGCGTCATGTTTGCAAGTGATTGCCTCTGTCTCAACGTAGTATGCATTCGCGCCAGGGTGACATTTAGCCAACTGTCAAAGGTTGCCTAAAACTTTCCATTGCATACGTTATGAGAACCATGAGTTCTACCTGTCTCTATCAATGAGACGAATTGATGAATGGAATGAAATGGGAGGACACTCACGCGCCACACGCAACATAACACACTTCTCTCTTCCGTAGTCTAACAAGCTCTTTACACATGGATCGCAGTCGATTGCTATCCCTGTATCAGAAGTGTAAGCTATCTTAATTTTATCTAACACTATTTCATCTATCATCATCGCCCATATGAAATGTTATAAGAATTGCAAGTTAAACTAAGTGTGCTACTATTTCCAAATGAAAAAAGTATACATGATTAAATCATCCACTGAAGTCCCATTCAAGTAAGTCAGTATGAAAGCAAAGATAATACAAAATAAAAATTTATTATGGCATGTATTTCAAAAGGTCTTCATCGTCAATATCGTCCCAGAGTCTGGCTTCACATAGATAACAAAAACAGTTCAGTTGCTTTAATCGTTCTTCCACTGCGAGCCTCACTTTGTCAATATACTCCCACTCCGCCATAGTTCGTGGCTGGGAGTTAGGGGTGTACCACTCCCATAATTGGTGGAAGAATTTCGTGCTGGTGATCTCCATCACATCGTCAGTATCGTACTGGAGATACTTCCACCTCACGCCTGTTAAGTCGGGATACTCCTTCTCACATACACTCTCCTCTTCCTCGTCCGCTGGTAATGATAACTTTCTGATATTGTCCAGTCGGTTCACCTTCTCTACCTTCCCCTTCGTTGGAGCGTTTGGTGCAACGAGCGCCTCTGGTGTTGAGCATGGAGAAGAGAATTTTGTGTTTGATGTTGTCGGAGGGCTTGTCATGTTGACTGTGAATAATGACTTTGAAATGTTTTCTAATTCTTAAGTATCAACAAGCAACCAATCAGAATGAACAGCCAATGAATGATGAATATGAAAGTATATATGCAAAGTGACATTCGTATCATTTCACACTGTCTTTGAGACGTATAAGTGAAGTGTTCTCTGGAGAATTCTATATTTGAGGCGTACAAGTGAATTCCAAATTTGAGTGAAGTCTCTATCTTGTTGAAGTATCAACCTTAAACTTGATTTCATTGAAATGGTAAGTTGAAAATTTCTTCACTCATCTCCCTCAAACGTGTGGCTAATAGCATTTTCCTCAATTTCAGGCATCAACTTCATCACCAACGCCCTCCCTTCTCGAGGAAAGTTTAGAGTTATTGAGTCAAGGTAGGTTGTAACAATACACTGAGACTTGAACAGAGATGATAGAATGATTTCTGTTTCAGGTGATGTGAGTTCCACCTCAGAACTGTCGCGACATGGCAACGAGTGGGAATGTGATGACTGTGGGCACATCTTCACGAGGAAATGGGATCTCACCCGACACATCAAGCGAGGTGTTTGTCGACCTAAGCCGGCATCAATCTCCGAAGGTTGGGATGATTCTGTTAACGTCGTCTCCTTTTCTTGCGACTTGTGCGCTCAGTCTTTCGAGACACGTTTTGAACTATCTTCGCACAGACTTCAACATACACACACGAACGATACCTACACCAACGGTATCTCCTCTATCCGACTCACTGAAGTGTCCATAAATAATTTAGTGAGGAACTACCAGATGGACTCCTCAGAAACCATTGCTAACTTTGAGGAATGGTTTCATCAAAATTCATCATTGATAGAAGCGCTCTTCAACAATTTAGACAATTTTAGGATGAAGGCGCTCATCTATCTTAAAATAAAATATGTAAAAATCGACCACCATACTGGACAAATAATAGAGAGGTTGGAGTTTCACATACCCTCCTCTCCTGCAACCGAGGTTGTAGACTATGAGTCTTGGATAAATTTTCACATCCAAGGATTAAAATTAAATATTGATAAATTTAACGAGCGCGATAGCGGTCTCATTTTTGACGGCATTGAGTCCGCCTTATTTAAAATCAGTTTATTAGGAAATCATAGTGGTCGAGGCTCCTTTAAACTTCCAAAAAATTTAAAAAACAAAACAGCAGTCATCAATGTCGATTGCGAATCGCAATGTTTTAAATATGCTGTCCTCTCCATTCTCCACTATAATGACATCAATGCGAATCGAAATCGCACATATAGCTATAGGCAGTGGGAGAATGAATTAAACTTCGATGACTGTAATAGTGACGATATGAAAATTAAAGATATAGAAAAATTTGAAAAATTGAACAACATTAAATAGTTCTCCATGTTTGGGAAAAAGGATTGAAGGGTGTGCGCTACAACTCGCGTTCGAGTTGTTATGAACGTACAGTAAACCTGTTATTAGTAAAACAGGATGATAGTGAGGAATGGCACTACTGCGGTATTCCCAAAATCTCTCGCTTATACCACCACTTAGAAAACTCTAGTAGAGAGTTATATTACTGCGACAGATGTATTCGCCACTTTAGGAGGAAAACTAAATTTGAAACTCATTATGAGTGGTGTAAGCGAGGTAAACTGCAAATGGAACGCATGCCCAAAGATAAGGAGTTTTCATATAGAGAGAATGGCGATGAACTAAGTCCTCTTCGTGTCATCTATGCTGACATCGAATGTTATATCGATGATAACATCCATCGACCAGCAACCATTTCCTGCTATGAAGTATGGCATGATCACTTTATGAGTAGGCAAAATAAAATGCGCGTCTGGCAAGGTGAGGATTGTATTTACCAATTCCTACAATTCCTCGAACAGGCTGTAAAATTTCAACAAAAACATGATGGTGAACTCTATCGCAGATCATTGCATATGACAGCAGATGATCAAGCAAAATTTGATAGTTGCAACGTTTGCCCCAAATGTAGGAAAACATTTGACGATGATAAGATTAAGAAAGTGCGCGACCATGATCACATCACTGGTAAATTTAGAAACGCACTCTGTTCAAAATGCAATTTTTCACTTAGGATGAAACGGCGTACATTACCCGTCATTTTCCATAATTTCAAGGGCTACGACAGCCATATGATAATAAAAGGAGGTTTAGGTCAAATGAAAGAGTGGAAGCTTGATGTAATAGCACAAACGAGAGAGAAGGTTATGGCCATGACAGCAAAAGTGCCTGTTGATAAAACTAAAGAAAATAAGACGGTCTATTTTGATATAAAATTTTTAGATTCCTACCAATTTATGACTGCATCACTGGCCTCTTTCGTACAAAATCTAAAGTCTCTTCCACTAACACAAAATCTTAAGAAACAATATCCAAATCTAACCGATGAAGTCATCACACGGAAAGGAGTCTTTCCATATGCATATTTTGATGCGATTAGTAAACTCGGCGAGACTTCTCTTCCGCCCATAGATAAATTTAAAAATGATTTGACAGACGCAGAATGTAAGACCGAAGATTATGATCATGCACAAGATGCATGGATAAAATTTGACTGCCATACATTTGGCGAATATATGATTGCCTACCTTAAGTTAGATGTATTTTTGCTGGCTGATGTATTTCAGGAGTTTCGACGAGTGGCATTAGAAGAAGATAAGTTAGATCACGTCCACTTTGTCAGTCTACCAGCCATGTCATTTAAGTCTGCTTTTAAAATGACTGGTGAGACCATTCATCTCTTACAAGATTCAGAGATGTATAATTTATTTGAGCGAGGAATTCGCGGTGGTCTCACATTTGTAAATAAACATAGGTTAAAATCTGAAACAGTAGGTAATGATCATACCCATCTTAAGTATTATGATCAAAATAATTTGTATGGTAGTTCATTATCCAAACCGCTACCTCACTGAGTTTAGCTGGTTAGATGATAGTGAAATTCAACATTTCTCCAACCCTTCTAACATACTAGCAATTCCAGATGAAGGTGATTTGGGATATTATTTTGAGATAGATCTAATCTATCCAAATAATATTAAACATAAAACCGTAGATTTTCCACTCGCACCCGAATCAGGTGAAGTGAGTAAAGATATGTTTTCCGACCTTATGAAACAATTTCATAAAGATTTAGAATCATGTGGACAACCCAAGTATAAGCCTTGCCGCAAACTTTTACTCACTCAATATGATAAAGAAAACTATCTAGTCCACTTTAGCATCTTAAAATCTTATTTAGAAATGGGCATGATTTTAAAAAGAGTTCACCGCATTATTAAATTTAGATAGAAAGCCTTCCTCAAACCCTACATAGATAGTAACAGCCAGAAACGTGCACTAGCCCAAAATAACTTTGAAAAAGATTTTTATAAATATAAGAACAACAGTCTATTTGGTAAGACGATGGAGGATGTTAGAAAGCACGTAAACTACAAACTAGTTAATGATGATCAAAAGTATCACAAATTGACCTCATCACCTCTATTCATCGATAGAGACATAATCGATGAGGATCTTGTAGGTATTAAAATGATAAAATCTGAAGTTGAGTTGTGCAAACCCATCTATATTGGCCAAGCTGTAGTAGATTACACTAAGCTTAAAATGTACCAACTCTTTTATAAAATACTAAAACCATGTCCTCTCGTAAAAGAGGTTCGTTTGTTGGGTGGTGATACAGATAGTTTCCTCTTAGGTATTACCACTCAAAAAGATTTAAATTTCAGTGAAGTAGGAAAATCTTTAGAAAGATATTTTGATACATCAAATTATCCTGCTGATCATCCACTATACTCCATCAAAAATAAGGCCAAACTTGGTTGTTTTAAGGATGAAACAGCAGGGAAGGAGATAGCTGAAATGATTCTCCTCCGCCCTAAAATGTATTCTATGTTTTTAAAGGATAGTGATGATAGCATTAAGCGCGCTAAAGGCATATCAAAATCCATTGTGCAAAATATGAAACATAAGAATTTCAAGGGAGCCTATAGAAATAAAAATATAACGTTTGTCAATATGACAATCTTAAAATCTAAGTCGCATGAGATCAAAACTTATACTTTTAAGAAACGGGCGCTTTCAGCATGGGAGGATAAGAGGTGTTGGATAGGACATAACATATCTCTTCCACATGGACATCCTGATACAGGCATACCACCACCCAAAAGAATTAAACCCACATTACCACATTCAGGAGACGTCTTAGCATAATCATCCTTAACTTAGTATTTTGATGTTGATTTCTGTAGATAAACATTGTTGTTTTATGTATCGCATGAGATTGTTTTTTCCTTGTGAATATGTGTCCACATCTGTACATTCCCCATGTGATGACTTTTCCACTGAAAGACATTTTTCCTATCCCTGTATATTTCCACCCGTCACGAAGTAAAAAGACTTTTTGTATATAGCAATGTTTATTGAAGTGCGCTCATGTATATATTTTCAGTGGATGTTGTATAAAGTCTATTGCTTCACAATCATGCACATATTTCAATAAATGTTGTATAAAGACTTCACTTTGTTTTCCGAAACACTAAAGTTACGAGGGATTTAGTATCTTTCACATGGATGCATTCTTGTAAACCATTGGTAATTTTGATAGTAATAGAGGGTATAGTTTCTTTGACGACGGGATGATAGAAAATAGATTCAAACATCTTCTCGACTATTCCATATGAAGCGTCTCTATCATGAATGAAATCACGTAAAATGTATTCTTTTTTCTCACCAACAGAAATAGGTAGAATCAAATCACTTTGAATGTAAAGGTGCTGTTCATGTTTATCAAGTGTCATTGGTATTTCTATACCAATCGTATGCGCAGCAGTAAACACAGTTTGTAGCATTGAAAAACCAAAGAGTTTTATCAAATTTTTACTCAATTGACATTGAATGTCATCACCCAGTCTCAGAACAACGCGTTGATTTTCAATTGAAAACGAAATGTGATGTGTCTTTACATCATATTTACTTTTCATCACATGCTTCAACTTCTGTTGTATATAAGGATTTACTACATGAATGAAGCTTTCAACTGTATGATATAGACGCGGCATTATATTGATAGCAACTTTAGATTCTTCATAAGACTGGTAAATTTTCTTGATGCGATCGCCATAGATGTCCACCCACCATTCATCATTAACTGAATCAGCTTTAGTGTGATATTCATGAGAACCATACACCACACCGCTTCCAATAATAGGTGTATAATGTCTTACAAAATGACGCAAGGTTGGAGAGAAATAAACTGTAAGTTTGTCATTATATTTCTGAATAACCAACTTATTTTTGTCCGCCATAATTTTCTCTCCATACTTCTTCCCACAGTCTCATTCCATCGTTTTACTAACTCAATAAGTGATAAAGGTTGAACACCACGCTTTTTCAAAATGATGCGTTCTTCGCATTCTACAACATCTTCATCAAATATTTTAAATCTATAATGAAATTTATTGATTCGATTTGAATAAACTTTTTTAACATTTGCAGTAGCAATTGACGTTAGATGTAGTCCATGGCCAAAACCAAGATGTGGATAGAATTCATTATCCAACCTCAGAGTAAGACCTTTAGTAAAAGAATGAAAGCGGAGGAACTGTCTCCCACTCCAATGATAGATAGTAAACTCATAAGCTTTCTGATTTTTA
>CAJQUW010011834.1:0-13308 GCA_907163375.1 Prostheceraeus crozeri | reverse complement strand
GAAACGAAAATGGAGGAGTAGTTATTATAAAAAATAAGAAAATTTAAAATGGAAAAAAAATATGAAAACAAAAAAAAAAAAAAGAAAAAAACAACCAATTATCCTGGAAATTAAGTTATAATTTCTGTGTATTAGAGCGTTATCGATGGTGTTATAAACCTTGCCCTATCTCCCTCAGACACAAGACCCAATGAAATTAAACAATAAGATATATTATAACATTGGCATTGAGGGAAGGATTGAATTTTGAAATAAATATCTTCTCTTTCCTTTCCCTCATCAGCCTTACATGCATTATAATGTAACTGAAAAAAATAGGTATAGGCCATAAACCTTAATATCAATGGCTTTAGCGCAACAGGAGATATGTTTACTAACATAGAGTGGGGCAGCCTTGGGATTATTTACATGTTGTCGGTGCACAGTTATCCGATTCTTGAATATATCTCCCGTCTGGCCGATGTAGAAAGCGGAGCACCCATTTTCATTTATATATACATATATATATATATATATATATATATATATATATATATATATATATATGTATATTAAAGAAAAAACACAAATGCTCCTTCAACCGGGCATGTCAGCGGAGGTTTCATCAAATCAACAATAAGGAAAAATGGTTTATATGCAAATATAAGATAGAAGAAAGCGGTTTATAATTACAGCTCAAGATAAAATCAATAAAATCAGTTCGACGGCAAAGTTCATAGTTCATAGGTTCAACTTTGCCGTCGAACTGATTTTATTGATTTTATCTTGAGCTGTAGAGACCGCTTGAGAAACTGCTTGCTTCTATCTTTTATTTGCATATAAACCATTTTTCCTTATTGTTGATTTGATGAAATCTCCGCTGAAGATGGAATAAAGCATTCCGAAACATGTCCGGTTGAAGTAGCATTTGTATTTTTTCTTTAATATGAAGACGCTTGGGCAATTATGCTACAATATATATATATATATATATATATATATATATTATATATATATATATATATATATATATATAACGCATTCTGATATACATCTCTTGTTGTAATGAGTGCAGTGGCGTAGCCAAGGGGGGGACGAGGGGAACATGTCGCCCCCCGAAATGATATCTGAGCGGGAGAAAAGCTGTGTCTTTTATACGGGGTATATTAACATCATTCTTTGCCGAATTATTAATTTATTAATGTGAGAATCTGAAATCCTACAGTAGAGCGCTTGGTTAATTTTCGCATGTCCCCTGTTGCGCAATGACCGCGAAAGATGTTCATTTCTGTCAGTCAGGCGCCGATACTAGTTGTACCGTCACGGACGTCTCGATATGGCTTGTAGCCAGGACACGACACGATTTTGCGGCAGCCAAAAGCAGAGGCCATTCATGACTGGGTATATAAACGCCTGTTCTATTTCGCTTTTTGCTTCCAAAAACACATGTATCGGAATGAGCCACTTATCTTAAATCAATATTTTCTGAGCCTAGACTTCATTCTGCGCTTGTGGCTGTCATCTATAATCTTGTATACATAATCTTGTAATTGGTCTGCCCTACATCTGAAGATATCATATATATGAACTTGTATATTGCATGATTTTATGTTAATCGTGTGTCATGAATTATCAATAGAAGACAAAATCAGATCATAATCAAATCAGATATGAATGAATATTAGTGCTTCTTCTGATTTACGAAATTAATAAGCATAGGCTTATATTAATTAAGACACATTTATATCCTGGCTTCGCGACTACGTGGATCTATCCTGATCAAGAGCAGATTTGATCTGCAGTAACTGGCAATGAACCCGCTGTATATGTCTTGTCTCTTCGACATTTCTCTGACTATTAGAGTGCAAAAGATGAGTACAACTGCACCGTAAAATAAAGAGTCACGTGCTTTTATGGAAACATATGGAAATTTCAAAACATTGTCCGTAGCAAAACAAACAAGTTTGTATATAAAGTGTAGCTTTATTTCTAAGCTTGAACCATAAAATCAGATACTATACTATATAAAGGCTAGAATGGTCATCGTGTTGAAACCGCCTATCCCGACGTGGGCACGAATTGTTCGGGACTCCGAGCAGCTTTAATGACCACCTGAAATCAGCTTATGACCCTTCTAGCCCAATACAGTAAAATAATCTGATTTCTATGGCTTGAACAGTGGTTTTTCATTGTAGCTTCTCCAATGACTCAAATTTTGCATGAAGTCGTGCTACTGTATGTTGAATCGATGACGTCGTCGGAAAGTTCATTAGTAATACAATTACATCAACTTATGCTTAATATACCGTTACACAAACGATGAGATATCATATAGACTGCAGGAAGATGAATTGAAAAAGCTGACTCCATATGGAAGAGCATCCACATTATTCCAACTCATGAGAAAGATGGCTCAAACCTTTGGCTCTAACTATAGCCAAAAAAACATGAGAAATGGTCAAGAGTACACAATAACCGAAACTGATCTCTGATATGGCACTTTTCTTTGCGTCAAATCGCAGTTCAACTGCGAGCGAGATAAAGATTTTTGAGATGAAACCAATGTCACTAGATTCTCATGCCACAAGATTGTAGTGCCATTAGATGATAAAACAATCGATGCTGCACATTCCAGAATGTTGTCATAACTAACAAAATGTTTGCATTTTTCTGATCTTCTTCGATGTGTAGAGAGCAAGATCTCCGGAGTTGGACGCCACATCACCTTACGCACAATCGATTGAGATGAGTGGAGCTCGATTTGAGTGGAATCGGCGCTGAGCAAACTATTTTGTACTATCAGGAGGCTGTTAATGAATATTTGTCATTTTTCTGATGTTTTCCTGTCTTTTCCGGTGTCTGGATAGCCAGATATGCGGAGTTGGATGGTGGATTGCTTTGAGAAAATTCAGTTGAGATGAGTGGAGCTCGATTAGAGTGGAATCGGCGTTGAGCAAATTATTTTGTGCCATCAGGATGCTATTAACGGTTCGACCCGCCTTACTTTTTTAGACCAGCGTTGGGGGTACTACAGTATCCTACCCCAGAAGATAAACAAATCTAATTCGCTTTACTATAAAACACCCATACTAGAGCTTGATAGCATAAAACGAGATAAAATAAAGAACTACAGTTTAATTGCTACTGAAAAATTGAGCACTATATATTCAGTCATGAAGCGTACCTTAAAATGTACATCAACCTAGAAATCTTGATCACATTGCAAGTACCCGTAATGAACTTTCATCGTTATTCATTCACACGAAAAACACAAAATATTCTGATGGACAGGACAAATGAAAAGTGAGTATTTTTTTGCATCTTTTTCCATCAGCATCGCTTCTTTTACAGAGGATCGTAATGGAATAAGACTTGACCGCCTGTGCACAAGTGGCACTGTTAGCTCATATGCCAATTCGTTTCGAAAATTATAATGACTTTCATTAACATCATTGCGTTCCGTATGCAATTTATAGCTAGCATAAGATGCATAATCAATAATTGTGAAAAAATATAACATGGCCAGCACGATTTGAGCACGATTGTGCTTCCGCTTTGAGCTGTAACCGCGGATAACTTTTCCCGATTTTGTGGCATTATAAAAATAAACAATTTCTCTCTTACCTTCTTCAGGTGTGAAATTCCAGCTACTACGAGTATATTTCTAGCAGAATGTCTTCCAGATGACTCATGTAGTGCAGGCCACAAAGTACCATCTCGGGAAGTCAAAGTATGATTACTATCGATGTTATCCAATGTTTCCAAATCACTCGAGAATTTGAATCGATTGAATCACGGAGAAATTGAAGACGATGAAGTTTTGGTCCTGTGTAGCTACGTCCAAAACTTCATCGACTTCAATTTCTCCGTGTAGAGAGTCGTCGTGTTATGATTCTTCGGATAATTGATCAGAAGTTAGAAGGCCTACCTGCGCTACATCATCTAATTCTATTTGACCGCATGGGATCACTACCTGTGTCACTTTCACAATCAGAATCGAGTAATTCACGTTGCTGCCGAAAAGCTATTGCCTTTGCCAGACGAGCCATGAGAACTAACGATTGGTGCTAACTTCAGCGACTTATTGAAAGTATCAATTCAAACGAAACTTTGCATCTAGAATGCTGAACTGGTCTTAATTGAAAATTAAAGGTCTTTTAGCTAATGCTCATTGATATTGTATCATTTAATTCTTGAGACATTCCATCCTTTCTCTAAAAAAGTGACCACAATTCGTCATACATCGACGGCTACTTACTATGATCTCCTAACCACAAGAAATGCTCAATGGATATAATATTTTCATGATAAATAGCCGTCCCGACGACTTCCGTAATGCCATAATTGGATTTGTCACAACCTTTTGACTTTGCTCTATGCTTCAAAAATACCAGTATCGACGTCGTCGATATTATGATTTTCAGGGTCGATGTAATAATGTAAGTTTAAATTCGCCATCTATTAATTTTATCTACACTGCTTGACATGATATCCTTGGAAGATGCTTGATGTACCACGACGCAAATGTCTTGTAAGTAGGGCGGTCAATAAAGTCAAAAAGTCAATAAAGTAAAAATGCGGTCAAAATAAACAAATGAAGTCAATATAGTCAATAGAGTAAAAAAAGATCAAATGTAGTCAAATAAGGTCAAAAAGTTTAAATAAGACAGTAAATTTTTCAGGAATCTGATCTTCCCAGGCGCTGTTTTTAGACACCTGGCCTTCCTAAGCTCTATTTTTAGATCTGGGTTTCCCGAACTCTTTTCAATCAAAACAAATAAAGCTAAGCTATTGGGACACCAAATATTCTCGCAAGGATTTCAACGCACATAACTACATCTTTTTGTTAACTGACACTGACTATCTTCGATTGTTCGAAATGCCCAAGACAGCTGAAAGTGATGCATCCAAGTGCAAAAGAATTACTTGCCAATATCCTCAAGAATTTAAAGTAACACCAAGGAATGAACTTTTCTGTGTGCTTTGTGAATGCCCGGTGAAATACGCGAAACAGTTTATGATTGACAGTCATCGTAAAAGTGCCAAACATGCGACGAAGTTACAAGGAATTACCTCTTCATCATCAGTCCCCACCTCATCAAAGCATGAAAGTCAGACCCTCTTGAACTTCAAACCTGATCTGGCTAGGCATGTAACAACAGCGTTATTAGCCGCTGACATTCCTTAACATAAATTGGAGCATCAAGCGATGCGAGATTTATTTGATTTTATGGGTCATCATTGCCCATCTGAGTCATCATGTCGGCAGCATGTGCCAAAACTCTTTCAGTTAGAACAACAGAAATTGTTTCGATATGTGAATGGAGAAAAAATATTTATAATGGTGGACGAAACGGAAATTTCTGGTCAGAAGTTTATGAAAATTCTTGTCGGAATTCTAGAAAAGCCTAAAGTTACTTATCTATATGACTGTAGACAGCTAAAAGGAAACATCAATCATCAAACAGTGTGCCATGCTATTGATGATGTTAAAGATTTAAATGTTCATCGCAATAATTTCCTTTTACTGCTATCTGATGCAGCTCGTTATATGACTCTTGCGGGCAAAACTTTGAAGTATATGTATCCATCAGTATTTCATGTAACGTGTATGGCGCACCTGTTGCACAACTGTGCATTGCTTGTGAAGTCGAAGTATGAGGCTGTCGACAGTTTGATTTCCTCAATCAAGGCTGCCACTGTTAAAAATGGTGATCACCGTCTTCTTTTGCATCGATTGGAAGTCCACCAAAGCCGGTCGTAACCAGGTGGGGAACATGGTTAAACGCGTTTTTTGGTATGCAGACCACTTTTCCGACGTCAAACAAATTGTGTTGGGTTTCGAGGATGATGGATTACTTGTAAGTCGTGCAAAATCTGCAGCTTTCAGCACAGTAATTGTTGACCGACTCGTGGATGTGGCAACGTACAGACCTCTGCATCATCTAATGGAGCGATGCGAAGGAACCAACTGCAACATTCGTCAGGTAATACAGGACGTAAACAGTCTGGATTTCGGAATTGATCCCTGTGAAATCAAATCATATATAAACTTGCGTTTATCTAAGAATGATATCATGGAGATTGTTAACTTGGGACGACGATATTTCACCAACTGAATACAATCTTCTGTTGTGTGCACAATCAACCATAGCTGCGATCGAACGAAGCTTTTCCCAGTTGAAAAATCTCCTGCGTTTTAGCAGAAACTTTTCTCCCCAAAACATCAAATACTATGCAATAATGAATTACAACGCCAGTAACAATTAACTCGTTGTTTAAGAGGCATTCCTTCTTTTCGTGAAGAACTTTGTATTTGTGGGCTCAATAATAAAATATGTTTCTTTAATTAAAACAAGTAACGTTTTCTTGTGAGTCTGAAATGATGTTTTCTTTGGTTAAATAAAAAAACTGAATTAGGTAAAAAGATTGGATAAAAATTTTACATTTAAGTCAAAATTTTAGGTAAAAATTTACTTGAAATTAAAGTCAAATTTCGTAATTTTTTAGGCCAATAAAAAACCGGCCTACTTATAAGTAAGTGCATGCTGACTGGAAAAGTAAGGCGTGCGGATTGCCCTGTTTCTGCATCTACATCTTGCAAACAGTTCCTGTGCATCAATCGAGCAGTATTTAAGTTTCCTTAAGCTATCAATCAACGCACGAGAAGTACGAGTTGCTTCTTTCAGAGGAGAAAGTAGCAAATTAAGAAGGAACCGGATTATTGATCACAAATTCCGGTACCGGCACCGATTCTAAAGATTTTTTACAGATAATCTGAAATAGGTATCAGAGTCTGAGAATGGCATAACAAGATAAGGAGAGACCAGCAGCTGTCATGGCACCTGATCCTGATGATTAAACTAAACACGAGCATCTTATATTGTGGCATTCGAGTTTTTAGGTATGCTGGCTAATTTATTTTAATGGAATACAAGTAACTGACATATGTATAAAGAGTCTCACATAAACGTCTAGCATTCTAGTGATTGACCACAGGAATCTCGTCAAACATGCAAGCAGGCCTAGACCTAGAGAGAGAGAAAATTTAAATCAAATCTCTATTGAAATTTAATAAAGAACGCAACATAAGTTGGCCTATAATAGTTCCAATACCCATGCGTAGCCTATGTCTTTTTCAAGCTGCACTTAAATGCTATGGTAAAGATTTTGTCAATCACTTCAGATGCATTTTGACACTGTGGATTAAATGCCATTGCTATGGTGCCTATAATCATATAAGAATCATGATGATGTGATCGCAAAATTGTAGAGTAGAAAAACAACTCGCTTCATAGCTGACGATGGTCTCCTAAATTGATGAAAAGCAAAATTCTCAGAAGCCTATGGATTCTATAAAGGCATCCAATTGCTTTGCATTCCAACCATTACACAAACGTGTTACTGAAAGAAGGTACAAAATAGGTATCTGCAGCTACGTGATAGTGCCAAGGTCCACAACGGATTCGAGCCCGAGACGTTTACGACTTCGACTTTAATATTAAAGGCTTATATATCAGGCTCTCATTACGCTATTGAGATTGTCAAACAGCTAACTCTTCGTCATCTTCAGCCAAGTTAGATGAAACTCTGGAATGCGTTATTGAACATGCCGGAATATGGGCCGAAACATATTACCAAGAGAGAAAGAGAACAAATTTAAATCTGAAGTCCACAAATTCAATGAATATGAAATGGCTCCCACAATGACGAAAGGAAATGTATAGCGAAGAGAATGCTGACAATAGAACGAATGAAGAAATAGACAAAAGTAAGGAACCAAATGAATCTGTTGAAAGACGACAAACGCCTGGTGCTACATGCCCTGTAAAAAATTTTTCTGTTCACTGTGCTCTTTCAATGATCGCACATCATCTTGAACGCCATTGTCAAGGACTTTATTCAGGTAATATGCCAACGCAGAGACAAACGGCAAATTTGTATGTGAATGTGCTAAGTTCAGAGCAAAGACGATCCTCACATGTAAAATCATGTCCAATCGTAATGCTTCAACAACTTCACCGAAAACAGAACTAAATGATCGAAAATATCATGCAATTGCCAACCCTGCGCGAAATCGTTCAACTCAATCGCCCTACATTAAAACATTTGAAAGCTAGACTTGCCTTTGCAGACATTCTATATACCGCTATCAAAGACAAGAGGAAAATTGGATTAAGCTTTTCATGATCCTAACTGTACCTTTTGCAAAGCGGGCAGGGGAACATCACAAACACAACTTGACGTTGTCAAATTTTGCACTAGGGACACAGAAGTGGTCTATGAAATGAAGCAGCTCAAGCTTCGCTAGCGTTTGATAAGTCACAAAAGAAAGGCAGTAAAATTCGCTCGTCATCAGCCGAGCGTAAGGCCAAACAAAATGCAACAATAAGTTTTGCAAAAGATGGACTCTATGCTAAAGCTTATTAAAGGGTCACTTCCTCCGGCATCGCTCCAAAACAACATAGCAATACGTTTAGCCGCATAGGCACCCTTCAGCTGATCCCCCAGTTTCACCAGCTGGATGGAACAATTAATTTCTCTTCAACTTGGAAGTAATTTTGATGTCAAGAAAATTCTCACAACTTTTCCGAAAGATACAACATGCGGACCATGTCGTTTACGGGCATCTCACCCTGTTGAATCTTGTGAAGTCCATACCAACACCTTTGAGCTCGCACTGCAATCTTTCATTAACCTCATGCTAAGAGACGATGTGTGTCCGTGGCACAGTGGTTGCGTACTTGGACTAGCGATCTCATGGTCCAGAGGTCGAACCCGGAAAGTGTCATTGGAAGTCGGCAGGAAGGGCATCCGGACTACAAAGCACCACAACGCTCCAAACAAAGTCTGACTTAAGTCAGCACCGTCCAAGGTCCCAGTAGGGGTAAAAAGTGACGTAAAATCCGTAAGAGACGATATACCTGCAAATATTTCTCCGCATTTCGCAGATGCAAATCTCACGGCCCTCAAGAAGAATGAGAGTGATATTCGTCCTATTGCTACAAGTGAAGTACTCAGACGATTGGCAAACAAAGCAGCATAGTATTTTCAAGAGTAAATCAGTAAGATTTTTTGAAATCTTGGCAGCTTTTTCGGTGTTTCTTATCCTAATGCTAGAGAAGTTGTTGTACATAACGTGCGAAGCATCGTCGAACAGCATTGGGATGATGATGACTTTGTCGTGTTTAAAGTAGGTACACATGGCTATAATGCTTTCAACAGCGTGTCCAGACAAGCTGTCGTGTAATAAATTTATTCCTGAATTATTGCCTTGAGTACAATCATGTTATGGTCAACATCCTCATTTATGGCACAGTATGGGTCATGTGCTCTCTCAAACAGAAGTTAAAAAAGGTGACCCTCTCGGGCCGTTCTCGGTGACCCTCTCGGGCCCTACATTCATCCCTACTAGGGATTGCAATCCCCACCCCGATTTTCCAAATCCCGGTTATCGAGGATTTATCCCGGGATTTTGGTCAAAATCCCGGGATTCAACAAATTAATCACGAAAGCCACACTAAGTACATGTACACTACATATATATGCTACATTATATGGCGGTTTGTTACTGATGATTATAGTTCTAGTTTAATTTAGAGTAATCTTACGAAAGGCACTCAATCTAAGACCTGCAAGTGCGTTTTTTCGATCATCACAGAATTTCACAGGAGCTGGATGGTAGATTGCATATGAATTAACACATTGACAATTTTGATTTTGTCACTTTATACTTTCATGCTAAGTAATCTAGGGCTTACATGTACATGTAGCTAGGTCTATTTGCGATCTTCGTGCAGATAGATTTAGGCTACAAGACATAATAAATTGTATAGTTATTACCATCAAGAACGATGTATGATTACGAATAGTATACATGTATTTAAGAATATGTTTATAAAAATCAGCAAAATAGCCATTACGGTACAATAGCACATCAATTTGAGAACCACTATGAGAATTCTAACAAATTAATTTAGAATTTTAGAAATTTTTGTTATGATTCTAACGAATCCAATTCAATACCCAATTCATATCCGCCAACAGCTCTGAAGAATTCTGAAATTAGTCCAATATAATCATAATTTCAATTCCCGGGATCACGCACCCTCTAATCCCGGGATTTCAATCCTGTAAAATGAATGAAAATCCCGGGATTCCGTGATCCCGGGATTGCAATCCCTAATTCCTACATTCTAAAGCAAACTTTGAAATCTTGGGAGATCCAATTGGTGATGTCGCTTTTTGTTCTGATTGCATAGAATCGAAAAGGAAAAAAGCTCGGATACTTCTACGTGAGCTGCCGATCCTTTACAATCCTCAGTTTTCCCCTATTATTTTACAGCAATGTACTGGTCATTCAAGACTTTCTCACCTTTCCCGAACTGTTCCATTAACTCTTGTGGGCAACGCGTTCACAAATTTTGATCATGATTGTCCATCAAATGTTTCGGGGATCTTGCATTATCACAATGTAATGATCCTGCTTAGCTTCGATCATCTCTTTCACTATTGGATTGAATTACCTTGGATACTATTGGATTGATGACCTTGGATTACGCTCCATTTCGAGACAGGCAGCCGCTGCTTACATATTGCTTCCGTTTACACAACAAACATGGAAAGCAGAAATCATATGCATGTAGATGAAGCAATCGCTCTGCATCTTTTGTCTCGACCAACCAGATAGCAAAAAAATATCGCAGAACACTAGCTGACATCTCACACCCCAATTATGCGTGAACCACGGCTGAACCAATTATAAGTGTTGCGTCAATTCTGAGTATAAAACCTAGGTCCCATCATGTTGTTTAGCATATGATACATGCAGACATAAGCCGCAAAGTCAGGTATGTTTAGAAAGGCCATAGATACAGAGATGGAAAAGTCGGAATTGGAATTAATTCCATTTTTCGTCGGAATTGGAATTGGACTTGGAATCGACGATATTTAAATCTACTGGAAATGGAATTGGAATTGACCTTGATAAACCTCAATTCCACTTTTTCGATAGACCTGTGATAAATCTATTTGTACAAAGATTGAAATGACAGTACTCGGTCGTTGTGTTAACTGCACGCAGAGATAAGAGAGTGATAGATCGACAGAGGTAGCTTTATTCTATTGTTGAATAAAGGGTGTTAATTGTGACTTCGATGGGCCTACAGCCCCGGACAATGTTATTTCAGCGATTAGGCAGACAATGAAAAGACAATCATCTTTGTTCATTCTGTTATTTAGTTATTTATCAAGTAAGATAATTAATCAAAATAAAGCAATTGTTGAATTTTGTTCTTGATAGGATAAGCACAAAAATAATATCATAATATCATAATTGGAGATTATCAATAATATCATAATATCATAATAAATCATAATATAGACAGTGCCAACAAATCATTCTAATAACTAATTATTCAATTACAGGAACTATTATTCAACTTCCAATCACAACAATTAACAATATTAAGTTAAAGGACTATAGTTACATAAATGCGATACGCAACGATAAAAGATAAACTTTACACTTACAGTTCACTTCTTAATGTTGAATTCACTTCAATTCAATCGGACTCACTTATGCCAAAATAATATCATAAATACCAGTGTCACTTATACCGTCAATCTTCAATCGCGCTCGCTGATGTGTTGCCGTATACGCTGCTGTGTTGTTGTTCGCTGGCGGGCAGTTGTTGTTGTTACTTCTGTAGTTAAGTTGCACCGCGAGAGCCCGGAGTCTTCTGACAGATACTGAAGATTGATAGTTGTTGTTGTGTCAATTTCTCATCGTCTCTAATTTATACAAATTTTTGAGACTTGACGATAAAACCACTTTCTTTTGAAATTGATCTTATCACGGAATTTTTAATCTCCGTTTTTAACATGGACCATTAATCAGTTTTCATGATATCATTTTTATTGTCGTTTTTTCTTTCATCAACAATCACGTTATTCGCACACTGAATTTCTTTCTTCTGTCAGTTCATTAATAGATTTATTCGCTCGCATCTCATCTCTCTCTCACTCAGCGTTTGATTATTTGCTGACCGTTAATTTCTTTTCGTTTTTTCGCGAGATATTGAATATCTCGTTTATGAAACGAAAATGGCGTAGACTGACCGGTTACATATATACATGTACACAAGAAATATGAACTATGAACATGAAACTCACATAGGAACGACGTAGGGAAAGGCACACAGAAACAACAAGGTTGGGTCCAAACTTGGGCTTGGGTATCCCCAAGCCCAAGATTAATCTTGGGTCTAATCTTGGGTACCCCCAAGATTGGACCCAAGAGTGGCTATTTCTCTAGTGAAATGGAACAACAATTTCCAAAACATGTTCTAAAATTATCTAAAATTGCATGAAGATATTTTGAATCATGCCATATTGTACATATTGCTATTCAATTAATATATATCTAATGTTCATATTAATTACTATTTATTACATGAATTTGTTATTGCGGAATTGAGGCAGTATTAATATTCAGCAAAAACTTTTAATTATCGGCATAGGTTATCTCTGGGCTGAATATCATCAACCCTGTTTACGTGTACAGCCTAATAATCACATAATTAGAACAACATGCATGACTAAGCTACATTCCTTATAACATGTCTGATCGAGAAACGAAACACAAATAATAGGCTTTGTATAAGATGAAAAGAACACAAATGTAGATGCAACGATATTTTTATTAATTGTAAGAAGCAATTATCAAAGAATGTCACTGCATTAAATGATACCAATATCTTTCTATTTCTAATACATGTAACCTAATAGTGGAATAAACAATATAGGCCGAAGTTTTTAACTTTCAAGGCAAGAGGCTATATAAAGCAAGTTATCTACGAATTGTTATAGGCTACCACTTAACAGCATAAGCGTTATACAGGCATTGGTTTAATGCATTGCATTTTTTCATGTATTACTTGTTTCATTTCACACAAAATAATATATACAATATATACAAAATTCTGTCTAGCACAATATGCATTACATCTAGCTTAATGGATTAAATTCACAAGGAAGCCATAGGTTAAGCATAGTTTAAAAAGATAATTAAACAAACTATCAGTTAGACATTTATAGTAGGTCTATATCAAAGTTGATGATAGCACAGTTTTATCATAGAAAGACCAATCGTGTGGTTGAAGTAGGTTACATAATTACATGTGCATACATGTAAGCTTACATGTAGATGACTTGCTATGACATGATGTGGTCATATAAGTAGGATAGTCTAGCCCCTTTCACCCCAATTTGCACTTAAGTACATGCCCTGCTCTTTCATCGGAGCACACGCCCACGCATCAGAGCACG
>CAJQUW010011833.1:0-108580 GCA_907163375.1 Prostheceraeus crozeri | reverse complement strand
GCAAGGCCAAAATGAGCAACGATGAGTCATCATGCTGACTCAGCCCCCCTCTCTGGAAGGAAGGAGGTGAGGGAGAGGGCCAAGGATGTGCTGGAAGGGATGGGTCCGAGCGGAGGAAACTGTTCCCCCCCCTCTGGATGGAAAGAAGGAAGGATGAACTCTCCTGTGAGGAAAGGGTAGGAAAGTGTCTTACCTTTAGAAAAGGTCAGGTTTCGGACGTTTTGGGAGAGGAAAGGCCCTGTTTCGGCATGAAGGAGAGTTCGGATGGATAAACGGAGGGCAGATTCGGATTCTACGTGAAGTTTTGGGTTAGGAAGGTTGTTTCCAGCTCCATCGGAATAAAAAGTGCTGACCCCCCGTCCAGTCAGACTTCCAACTTTGGTTCTAGAGATGGTAGAAAGTCGTGCGATAGCTCATGTGAAAGCTAAGAGTGAGAAAAATGCAGTGGAAAGCATCATATGTCCAAGTGTTCCTGGGTTTAGAGTGGAAAATGACTTGAAAATGGCAGGAATCCCCGAAAAACGACCGAGTTAGAAAAGGGCAGGTTTTGGACGTTTTGGGAGAGGGAAGGTCCTACATCGGCCAGAAGGAGGGCCCGGATGGACAAAAGGAGGTCAGATTCGGATTCTACGTGAAATTTTAGGTTATGAAGGTTGTTTCCAGCTCCATCGGAAGAAAAAGTGCTGACCCCCCGTCCAGTCAGACTTCCAACTTTGGTTCTAGAGATGGTAGAAAGTCGTGCGATAGCTCATGTGAAAGCTAAGAGTGAGAAAAATGCAGTGGAAAGCATCATATGTCCAAGTTTTCCTGGGTTTAGAGTGGAAAATGGCAGGAATCTCCGAAAAACGACAGAGTTAGAAAAGGTAGGTTTTGGACGTTTTGGATGAGAAAGGTCCTATTTCGGGGTGAAGGAGTGTCCCCCAAGTCAGCAGGCAGGCTTGGATGGAAGGTTTGGGGAAAGAGAGAAGGGACACAGAGAAAGGAACACTGATGGAAGGTTTTGGGAAAGAGAGAAGGTGGGAGGTAGGACATGTTTCTCGACCGACTTCCCTCAACTATATAAGTGGAGTCTCTACTTGTGGGAATCAGTTCTCCTCCCGACTGGGTCGAGTGTAGTGAACTCCGGAGCTCCGATGATAGCATTGGAAATCTCCAAAAACCGGGGTTCCGTAGTAAACCAAGGCAGATTGCCGCACTCACCTAAGGTGTCAGAGTGAGTGGAGAGCCAGGACATGGCCTGGAGATCAGACCATCGTAGTAGGCCAAAACTTTAAAGGCATGGTTCTCTGCTTGTAGGAATTGGATGGACTTCGTTCAACATTTGTTCGAAAGGTCATGATTCAGGTCAAGTCATAGACTACTTATAAACGTTTTATAAGTAGTACTAAATGCTGGAAAATTTATATTCATTATTTTTGGAGGTTCTCCGGGGTTTTCGACCCTGCTGAAGTCAATGAAGGCATGGATAAGTGTGTACGAGCAAGTCTTCTGAGTGGACGAGCGGTCTCGACCAATCTGAGCTCAGGAAAATCATATATAACCAGTGATTTGACTCTTATTTTCACATTTATCTTTCACAAGGTGAGTGTCGGTGGCTCTGCTATCAGGCCTCCACTTATCAAACCGAAGTGCATGGCACGGAGATGTTCAGTGTGATACCTCCTGTTGGTGAGCGTCCTTTCGAGGCGGCGGGTACTGCCATAGAGGGATTGTGTTGCATGGGACTGAGGCTTCACTAATCCGACTCTCCAACGGTCGTTGTGGTCTCTTTTCTCGACGTGATGCTTTCTCTCGCCAGGTCAGAGTACTTTATCCATCTGCCACAGGTTACTTTATAAGATCTCCATTGCACTAAAGGTTGGTGTCTCAGGACATTTCCTATAAAACCCCTCTACAACCTGTGGGTCCTGCTATCGGGCCTCTTATCCCCTCTGCTATCAGGGGTGGTGTTACTTTATCCACTTACTCTACTAACAGATACTTTGCTATCAAATCACTTTATCCATTCTCTGCTAACAGAAGTGGCTTGCTATCAAGTCATTCTCACGTCTTGCCTACACTCAAAGTGTGCATGCTAAGAAGATGTTCGGCGTAATACTTCCTATCGACGGGCGTCCCTTTTGGGCAGCGATGGAATCCGCAGCGAAGAATACCGCATGGGATATTCGGCAATTGTAATCCTTGTTAAACCTCTCGGCGTCATGTTTGCAAGTGGTTGCCTTATCGTCTCGACGTAGTGCTCTGACCGCCAGGTGACATTTAGCCATCTGTCGAAGGTTACTTTAAAACATCTCCATTGCACTGAGTGTTAAAAACGTTGACAACCTACGTTGATGAGAACGAGCCATGAGTTCTTTTAAGAACTGTCTCTATCACGGAGACGAAATGATGAATGGAATGAAAAGGAGGCCGCTCACGTACCAAATACGAACATGAAGCACTTCTCTCTTATTTAGTATGCAAACTCTTCAAACCTCATGCTTAGTCACATAACGACTGGAAAACGTTCATCACTGCAATGTTTATCGCAGGTTTTATGAAAGATGCTTACTGGAGTAAAATGTATAAATATGTTTCACTTCCGAGCGCTACTTGTCTTGTATTAAGACTAAAGATAGGAAAATGTTCCTACATCCGCACCGCAGTGTTTATCAGTACCACACTGTGTCTCATAGGGTTTATGAAATAAGAAGTCCTGTGGTGTTTTACTTCCTCACACATTACGAATGCATGAGTTTAGAATGTTCTGATACGAAAACAGTGTTCACCACAGCACTAGAAAGTTTTATCGAAAAAGTTTTAATTGCACATTGTAACTTACTTTCACAGTGTTAGAAAGTTTTATGTTGAGTGGAGACAGTTGCCAAATGTTCCCCTATTAGAAAATTCAAACTCCATGACTGATAGATTGCTGAATACTTCTTCAGGTTTACTAAAAGCAGTCTTCTACTGCTGTGAGACTGAGAGTTTAGAATGTTATACGAAAACAGTGTTCACCACAGCACTAAGAAAGTTTTACTGCACTGTGTAGATTGTTTCACAGTGTTAAAAGGTGTTATAGTAAGTACTACAGTGTTGAATGTTTTATAAAACCAGGTAAAGTCTTGTAACAGACGTTGAGTGTGTGAGGGCTAGCCATAAGTTCCATGACATTTAATCACGTTGGTCATAGCACAAGTCCTAAAGTCCATAATCCAAGGGTAGGGTCATCTACGGTTTGGATTTAGGGATTTAGGGTTTTATATCACACACGTTAACCGTTAGTGTAGAATACGTGAAGCACATGTTCGCTTAAAAGTCTAAAGCCAAACGTTGAAATAAGTTTTGTAAGAAGTTAGAAACATTGACATGATGTTGTGAAAGTAGAAACTTAGCGGACGTTGAAAAAAGTTTTATGAAATGTTTCTGCAGTCACTATCGTTAGCGTACCAGCTTTACTAAATGTGTTGTTTGCCTTTATCAAATTGAATTCGTGTGTATGTAGACTGTTTTGTAAATAAAGACAGATAGTGTTAAAAGTTTTTGCAGTCTGCATCGACAGCATACAAGTATACACATAACAACATGTAACGTTTCTTAAAAGAGTCGAATGCATATGTGTTAGGAAACACTCAAAACACGTGTGAGATAAAAATCAACCTGCTAGATTAAGTGAGTACCTCACAAAAGTGTTGGATATGTTTTACGGGAAACTTGTGAAGGAGAACTGTGTATCGAAAACGTTTACTAGCATCATAGACAGATGAAAATGAATGATATATTCTAACTTCAACTTTCTGACGTTCAAATGAAATTCGTAAACATGAAGCTGTAGACTCCGCGGTGTAAGAAACTACATGATTAGTGACTAATACTTAATGTTGGTAAAACTTTCATAGGTAGATGACTACAGTTGCGTTTAAAGTTGATATAGAAACCTATAGAAACGCATAAGTTTTAGATGCAGTTCAACGTTGTGACTCGTACATTGAACTAATAAAATGAACACGTCTGTGTAGAGGTACATAACACGCTCATCGGTATGAAACAGCAAAGCATGTAATGTCATTGAATTATCAAAGGAAAGTATTTGAGTTACAAGTCTGTGTTGACGAGAGTGGAACTATTTCATTGGCATGAAACATTGAACATTACATTAGAACATTAGGACTCTCCATGAGTATTGTAAAGAAAGGTTAGAATCAAATGTGTAAGTTTGCTTTTCATGTGCATGACAAATTAAGAGAATCAACACGTGTCTCATTCCTAAACTAATCGTGCGTTACTTGTAAGTTGATAATAGAATCTACATTGAAATCTGCATCAGGTGATTTTCTGTGCGAATGCAGACGATGTGAAAATGACACACTGGTTGACATTTAACAATGCTTGCAATATTCAACACGCTGCCATTGAAAAGCAGCTAAAAATATTTATCATGAAACCTAAGCGCACTCTGGCACCTGTTTGTCGCGCTGCCCCCTCAGCAGATGGAGTGTTCCAAGAACACAGAGGTGAATGACAGCGCAGCCGGTTGGCGACCATCTGTCGCATTAAATACATTGCCCCCTATACACATTGAATTTTCTATCGCATCTGTGCAACGAGCACGGATGCAGGAACTTATCGTCATCTCAGACCTCCCACCTAGCTGAGTCCCACACAGCTCATTGCTATCGCACCGGATATATCATCGTGGCGACTGAAAGGATTCTCAAGTTGACAATTCGTTACTGTACACTGTCACAGTTTCGCACGCGCAAGTAACCATTTGCTGCTAAAGCATGGACACTGCCGATTTATTCAAGGCTTCAATGCCTTGCTAGCCAGTGTCAAACTTTTGTGCAACAAGTGTAAAACTTGTCCAACACAAGTCTTCAAAGTCCTAACTGCCATGAAATCATCATCATGTTTAAAGTTTTAAAGCCCATATGATAAGTAGCAAGGATCTATTGCAGTTACATGATGTAAAATATAAACGTGTGTAGAGAGATGATGACTCTTAGACGTGAAGTCATGAGGAGATCTATTTCTTCACCACCCGTCAAATGGAAATAGTAATGGTGTTAGTTACATTGGAAGAATCATTAGAGCAAAATGTTCTATAGTAATGCAGGCAGTGGATTGACTTAGTAGTAGAGTCACATCCATGTCACTATATGTAAAGTTTGAAATCATGTTAGAATCCTTTCAGTATTTGTAAGATAGGGGAAGTATAAAATAATGCTAGAATCCTTTCAGCATTTGTAACGTTGGAAATAAAGTTGATGTGGGAGAACTGTATTCCAGTCATGTTTAAAGTGACAATGTGTGTGTGTGAGATTGAGTTCAACGCTATTGAGAGATATAACTTCGTGCGCTGCGTAAACGAACACTATAAGACGATGCGATTCCAGTGAAAGCTTATACAATTGTATAAACACATAAAATTGAAATGTCATGGGAATGCAGTATTGAACTTTACAAGCATCCTTCGAATGAAACATTGAATCAAGCCTCTTCGAAAGTGAGCATGATAATGATATAAGAAAACATTCAAATGGTGTGAAACCCCTAAGTATCATTGTGAGCATCTGTACGTTTGTCATTCCATGTATTTTATCACACGCTAGGAACTATTCAATCTTTTCATCTTTTTCAGTCTTCACTTCGGATACATTCAGTTCACTTGAGGGTCATACAAACTTGTCACTCAGGATAAAGAGACCGCTATCACAAAGCGTGAGCCGTGCGTCATTCCCCTTCCATAACAACGAAGCGGGAATGCCCATTTATGGTTATCTTGACTCCCTACGTCAGTCAGGAAAATCAGCGGTTGACATTCCAAATATGGTGAGATGAAATCGTTTGAAGGAGACATGACCAAATTTGGACATTGGCATATTCTGTCTTTGTGAGAGAGAAGTATGTAAGGCGCTTCTCCCCAGCCAATTTCACTCCTGTTTCCTCCTTTTAACGGTGAGTCGTCTGACGTTTGCTATCAAACGTTCTAAGTTAGAGCTTTAAAGTCAGATCTTACAGGCATCACTGATACACTTTCTAACATTGGGGTCTTAAGGTTAGGGTCTTCATTGTCTGTCCTATGCCATTTATTACAAACATGTTTCTGATAAACAGTGCTTTCTTGTGAGAACTGTAGTAAGTAACTGACTTTTATCTTGCAGTTTCAACATGGTTTTATCAAAGTCTTCGCGCTACAGTGTCACAAGATGTTCATGTGATAAAGTATACAGAGGGACCGAATACAAAAAGCACTTGAGGCAGGTGGAACACACTGGGGAGCATAAGAAGGTCTTTGAAATAAAGACATGTGTCCATCATGCTGTGGAAGCAGACTCTGACTTTGTCGAATTTAGGAAGACATGACCAGTGTCCTAGTGGGTCTATTTCTAACTGCCAGTTCAAAAGGTGGTTTGATGACTTGTATAGACGAAGGCAGGAAAAGAGGGCGGCTGTAAGACACATTGTCGACTTGGATGATGATGGGAACGATCTCTTCCTCAGCGATACAAGCAGAAGTGAGGAGGAAGTACAGGAGGTGAGAGCCGTTTTAATTAGTGGTAAACAGGAATCCAAACATGTATCTGAGCATGCAGAGGAGCCACTTAACACTTCTACGCCAAAGAAAGGCGGTATACGCGAACAAACAAGAGCTCTAGATAGAGATGAGTTGAAGGCGAGGGCATCACAGCAAGCCCATTACATGCTGCTCAAAGATCGATATGAGGCCATGAATAGACAAAATAAAGAGATGGTGCAGGACATAGCCAAACTAGAAATTAAAGTGGGAACGGTGAAAGTCTTACAGGAGGAAGTATTACAGCTGCATAAGAGAGAGGAAACATTAATGAAAGAGAGGCGGGAATGGAAGGAGAAGGAGATGGCTTATGAGGAGGTAGTATCCGAGTTGAGTCATCAGAGGCAGCAGGTTGACAGACTTGGTGTGATAGAGAGGAACTGTCAAGGGATGAGAGAAGAAAATCATGACCTGAAGAGGAGACTTAGTCAGGCTGAAGACATCAACAAGGAAATGAAGAGAAGACACGTAGAGGTACACCTGACAATCTACAGAAACCAACTATGTGACGTGCCTACTGTTACAGATGATTTAAACACCACGCAGCAGTGCTACGAGGGAGGTGGGGTCACCTGCATTCATATCAGTATGGAGGTAGACGGTCGACTGTGTGATTTTTCAGTGAGAAAAGTAAAGAGGAAAATTCCTAGTAAGTTACTCGAACGTCATTGCCTCTCAATCAACTCTAACACCATTTTTCTTTCTTACAGAGATCTTCGAGCAAAAGTAGAGAGGAGTCGGAGAACGCCACAAACGGCCTTCATGAGGCTAGTGAATGCCCCAAACAGCCTTTATGAGGCTACCCATAATGAGGCCGGAAAGTGTTTTCACTTTCTGACGGTTCCAAGCCCGTTGAACTCAGAGGATGGGTTGAAAATTGATGAAAGGGATAAAAGGATGGCCACTCACACGCCAAACGTATACAGAAATCAAATTTAAATCTTCATTAGTCTGCAATCTCTCTTCACAGTGTGATGATTTTAAAACGCTCATCTTCAGCGAGCTAAGAATGAATAATCAAAGTCTCCATTAAACTAGAGTTATGAAGTAACTCATATATGTTACTAGACATGAAAGCATCAAATGTTACTCGTATAAATTGAAATGAACCGTTGAAGCATCTTAGGTTTTCATAACCTTCTCACACCTGCGTAACAGGAATTTACAAGCCTGAGTCATGTACATGAATGCGATACAACTCACAACAGTCATTGCACAGTGATTAGAGCGTTAGAATACATGGTAGGGATTGTGTTGAGACCACTGTAGTAACATTGTAGGAATAATTAAAGTGAAAAGTTATGTCACATGAAATGAGTGATGCAAGATTAGCTCACATTGAAATGAATTGGTAGTGTAACAAACTAGCTATGTGGGATTCAGCATATGTTTGAAGACAAGCGCTGTTAAAAGGTTTTGAGATGATGTGAATTTTATCACGTCATAGTCATTCATGGATGTAATAGAATAAATGTCGTTGCAGGTTTTGAGTGTATAGGATAGAACACATGAAATAGTTGTTGTATGTAAGTGCAAGTTAAAGTATCGCAGTTGATTTACATCTGAAAGCTTACGTAAGTAAGACTTGATCATTGATAGACTTCACATTGTATGTTATGTTGATTGAATAGTTGAATTGATATTCATAAATGGAAGTATGATGTATCGAGAAATAGTGTTAAGTCTCGGTGTACATATCGTTAATGTTTTCATAATGCGCATGAAGCAACATACTTTTCAATCTGGTCAGTTGGGCTTTGCCATCTAATATTTTTTCTTTATATTCTCTTTCTCTCTGTATGCCGGTGTCTGTTATTTTCTTCTTGAAGAAGGTTGGTTGTTAGGTAGGGCTTGTAGTTGTTTGGGAGTGGGTAGTGTAATATAGGACGCACATTGGGAAGAATAAGTTAAGTGTATGTATTAGAATAAATCTGGTCAGTAGGGTAGTTCTCCCTTTACTTTTTTCTTTACATTCTCTTTCTCTGTCTGCCTGTGTTTTCTTCTTTGTATCTGGTTGGGTAGGTGTTATGACTTTCTAACTTGGGTTCTTTTTATATTTGAAGGAATGTGTTGATAGAGCATGATAGTAGGAAAATATCAAGGATAGTATTTTTGTATATTGCAAGAGGTATAGTATCATGGTTAGTAAGGTAGCAGCTCCTTGCGTACAAATTCCGTGTATGTACGTAGGTGTGTGATAGTATGTGTATGTGTGTATGAGCGTTAGAATAAAATGCTGACTTATATATATATATTAAACTAATGAACACTATACTAAATGAGAAGAAGCAAATGACATCATTTGGCTGCTACCTTACTAACCATGATACTATACCTCTTGCAATATACAAAAATACTATCCTTGATATTTTCCTACTATCATGCTCTATCAACACATTCCTTCAAATATAAAAAGAACCCAAGTTAGAAAGTCATAACACCTACCCAACCAGATACAAAGAAGAAAACACAGGCAGACAGAGAAAGAGAATGTAAAGAAAAAAGTAAAGGGAGAACTACCCTACTGACCAGATTTATTCCAATACATACACTTAACTTATTCTTCCCAATGTGCGTCCTATATTACACTATCCACTCCCAAACAACTACAAGCCCTACCTAACAACCAACCTTTTGCAAGAAGAAAATAACAGACACCGGCATACAGAGAGAAAGAGAATATAAAGAAAAAATATTAGATGGCAAAGCCCAACTGACCAGATTGAAAAGTATGTTGCTTCATGCGCATTATGAAAACATTAACGACATGTACACCGAGACTTAACACTATTTCTCGATACATCATACTTCCATTTATGAATATCAATTCAACTATTCAATCAACATAACATACAATGTGAAGTCTATCAATGATCAAGTCTTACTTACATAAGCTTTTAGATGTAAATCAACTGCGATACTTTAACTTGCACTTACATATAACAACTATTTCATGTGTTCTATCCTATACACTCAAAACCTGCAACGACATTTATTCTATTACATCCATGAATGACTATGACGTGATAAAATTCACATCATCTCAAAACCTTTTAACAGCGCTTGTCTTCAAACATATGCTGAATACCACATAGCTAGTTTGTTACACTACCAATTCATTTCAATGTGAGCTAATCTTGCATCACTCATTTCATGTGACATAACTTTTCACTTTAATTATTCCTACAATGTTACTACAGTGGTCTCAACACAATCCCTACCATGTATTCTAACGCTCTAATCACTGTGCAATGACTGTTGTGAGTTGTATCGCATTCATGTACATGACTCAGGCTTGTAAATTCCTGTTACTCAGGTGTGAGAAGGTTAAGAAAACCTAAGATGCTTCAACGGTTCATTTCAATTTATACGAGTAACATTTGATGCTTTCATGTCTAGTAACATATATGAGTTACTTCATAACTCTAGTTTAATGGAGACTTTGATTATTCATTCTTAGCTCGCTGAAGATGAGCGTTTTGAAATCATCACACTGTGAAGAGAGATTGCAGACTAATGAAGATTGAAATTTGATTTCTGTATACGTTTGGCGTGTGAGTGGCCATCCTTTTATCCCTTTCATCAATTTTCAACCCATCCTCTGAGTTCAACGGGCTTGGAACCGTCAGAAAGTGAAAACACTTTCCGGCCTCATTATGGGTAGCCTCATAAAGGCTGTTTGGGGCATTCACTAGCCTCATGAAGGCCGTTTGTGGCGTTCTCCGACTCCTCTCTACTTTTGCTCGAAGATCTCTGTAAGAAAGAAAAATGGTGTTAGAGTTGATTGAGAGGCAATGACGTTCGAGTAACTTACTAGGAATTTTCCTCTTTACTTTTCTCACTGAAAAATCACACAGTCGACCGTCTACCTCCATACTGATATGAATGCAGGTGACCCCACCTCCCTCGTAGCACTGCTGCGTGGTGTTTAAATCATCTGTAACAGTAGGCACGTCACATAGTTGGTTTCTGTAGATTGTCAGGTGTACCTCTACGTGTCTTCTCTTCATTTCCTTGTTGATGTCTTCAGCCTGACTAAGTCTCCTCTTCAGGTCATGATTTTCTTCTCTCATCCCTTGACAGTTCCTCTCTATCACACCAAGTCTGTCAACCTGCTACCTCCTCATAAGCCATCTCCTTCTCCTTCCATTCCCGCCTCTCTTTCATTAATGTTTCCTCTCTCTTATGCAGCTGTAATACTTCCTCCTGTAAGACTTTCACCGTTCCCACTTTAATTTCTAGTTTGGCTATGTCCTGCACCATCTCTTTATTTTGTCTATTCATGGCCTCATAGCGATCTTTGAGCAGCATGTAATGGGCTTGCTGTGATGTCCTCGCCTTCAACTCAACTCTATCTAGAGCTCTTGTTTGTTCGCGTATACCGCCTTTCTTTGGCGTAGAAGTGTTAAGTGGCTCCTCTGCATGCTCAGATACATGTTTGGATTCCTGTTTACCACTAATAAAAACGGCTCTCACCTCCTGTACTTCCTCCTCACTGCTGCTTGTATCGCTGAGGAAGAGATCGTTCCCATCATCATCCAAGTCGACAATGTGTCTTACAGCCGCCCTCTTTTCCTGCCTTCGTCTATACAAGTCATCAAACCACCTTTTGAACTGGCAGTTAGAAATAGACCCACTAGGACACTGGTCATGTCTTCCTAAATTCGACAAAGTCATAGTCTGCTTCCACAGCATGATGGACACATGTCTTTATTTCAAAGACCTTCTTATGCTCCCCAGTGTGTTCCACCTGCCTCAAGTGCTTTTTGTATTCGGTCCCTCTGTATACTTTATCACATGAACATCTTGTGACGCTGTAGCGCGAAGACTTTGATAAAACCATGTTGAAACTGCAAGATAAAAGTCAGTTACTTACTACAGTTCTCACAAGAAAGCACTGTTTATCAGAAACATGTTTGTAATAAATGGCATAGGACAGACAATGAAGACCCTAACCTTAAGACCCCAATGTTAGAAAGTGTATCAGTGATGCCTGTAAGATCTGACTTTAAAGCTCTAACTTAGAACGTTTGATAGCAAACGTCAGACGACTCACCGTTAAAAGGAGGAAACAGGAGTGAAATTGGCTGGGGAGAAGCGCCTTACATACTTCTCTCTCACAAAGACAGAATATGCCAATGTCCAAATTTGGTCATGTCTCCTTCAAACGATTTCATCTCACCATATTTGGAATGTCAACCGCTGATTTTCCTGACTGACGTAGGGAGTCAAGATAACCATAAATGGGCATTCCCGCTTCGTTGTTATGGAAGGGGAATGACGCACGGCTCACGCTTTGTGATAGCGGTCTCTTTATCCTGAGTGACAAGTTTGTATGACCCTCAAGTGAACTGAATGTATCCGAAGTGAAGACTGAAAAAGATGAAAAGATTGAATAGTTCCTAGCGTGTGATAAAATACATGGAATGACAAACGTACAGATGCTCACAATGATACTTAGGGGTTTCACACCATTTGAATGTTTTCTTATATCATTATCATGCTCACTTTCGAAGAGGCTTGATTCAATGTTTCATTCGAAGGATGCTTGTAAAGTTCAATACTGCATTCCCATGACATTTCAATTTTATGTGTTTATACAATTGTATAAGCTTTCACTGGACTCGCATCGTCTTATAGTGTTCGTTTACGCAGCGCACGAAGTTATATCTCTCAATAGCGTTGAACTCAATCTCACACACACACATTGTCACTTTAAACATGACTGGAATACAGTTCTCCCACATCAACTTTATTTCCAACGTTACAAATGCTGAAAGGATTCTAGCATTATTTTATACTTCCCCTATCTTACAAATACTGAAAGGATTCTAACATGATTTCAAACTTTACATATAGTGACATGGATGTGACTCTACTACTAAGTCAATCCACTGCCTGCATTACTATAGAACATTTTGCTCTAATGATTCTTCCAATGTAACTAACACCATTACTATTTCCATTTGACGGGTGGTGAAGAAATAGATCTCCTCATGACTTCACGTCTAAGAGTCATCATCTCTCTACACACGTTTATATTTTACATCATGTAACTGCAATAGATCCTTGCTACTTATCATATGGGCTTTAAAACTTTAAACATGATGATGATTTCATGGCAGTTAGGACTTCGAAGATTTGTGTTGGACAAGTTTTACACTTGTTGCACAAAAGTTTGACACTGGCTAGCAAGGCATTGAAGCCTTGAATAAATCGGCAGTGTCCATGCTTTAGCAGCAAATGGTTACTTGCGCGTGCGAAACTGTGACAGTGTACAGTAACGAATTGTCAACTTGAGAATCCTTTCAGTCGCCACGATGATATATCCGGTGCGATAGCAATGAGCAGTGTGGGACTCAGCTAGGTGGGAGGTCTGAGATGACGATAAGTTCCTGCATCCGTGCTCGTTGCACAGATGCGATAGAAAATTCAATGTGTATAGGGGGCAATGTATTTAATGCGACAGATGGTCGCCAACCGGCTGCGCTGTCATTCATCTGTGTTCTTGGAACACTCCATCTGCTGAGGGGGCAGCGCGACAAACAGGTGCCAGAGTGCGCTTAGGTTTCATGATAAATATTTTTAGCTGCTTTTCAATGGCAGCGTGTTGAATATTGCAAGCATTGTTAAATGTCAACCAGTGTGTCATTTTCACATCGTCTGCATTCGCACAGAAAATCACTTGATGCAGATTTCAATGTAGATTCTATTATCAACTTACAAGTAACGCACGATTAGTTTAGGAATGAGACACGTGTTGATTCTCTTAATTTGTCATGCACATGAAAAGCAAACTTACACATTTGATTCTAACCTTTCTTTACAATACTCATGGAGAGTCCTAATGTTCTAATGTAATGTTCACTGTTTCATACCAATGAAATAGTTCCACTCTCGTCAACACAGACTTGTAACTCAAATACTTTCCTTTGATAATTCAATGACATTACATGCTTTGCTGTTTCATACCGATGAGCGTGTTATGTACCTCTACACAGACGTGTTCATTTTATTAGTTCAATGTACGAGTCACAACGTTGAACTGCATCTAAAACTTATGCGTTTCTATAGGTTTCTATATCAACTTTAAACGCAACTGTAGTCATCTACCTATGAAAGTTTTACCAACATTAAGTATTAGTCACTAATCATGTAGTTTTTTACACCGCGGAGTCTACAGATTCATGTTTACGAATTTCATTTGAACGTCAGAAAGTTGAAGTTAGAATATATCATTCATTTTCATCTGTCTATGATGCTAGTAAACGTTTTCGATACACAGTTCTCCTTTACAAGTTTCCCTAAAACATATCCAACACTTTTGTGAGGTACTCACTTAATCTAGCAGGTTGATTTTTATCTCACACGTGTTTTGATTGTTTCCTAACACATATGCATTCGACTCTTTTAAGAAACGTTACATGTTGTTATGTGTATACTTGTATGCTGTCGATGCAGACTGCAAAAACTTTTAACACTATCTGTCTTTATTTACAAAACAGTCTACATACACACGAATTCAATTTGATAAAGGCAAACAACACATTTAGTAAAGCTGGTACGCTAACGATAGTGACTGCAGAAACATTTCATAAAACTTTTTTCAACGTCCGCTAAGTTTCTACTTTCACAACATCATGTCAATGTTTCTAACTTCTTACAAAATTTATTTCAACGTTTGGCTTTAGACTTTTAAGCGAACATGTGCTTCACGTATTCTACACTAACGGTTAACGTGTGTGATATAAAACCCTAAATCCCTAAATCCAACCGTAGATGACCCTACCCTTGGATTATGGACTTTAGGACTTGTGCTATGACCAACGTGATTAAATGTCATGGAACTTATGGCTAGCCCTCACACACTCAACGTTTGTGACAAGACTTTACCTGGTTTTATAAAACATTCAACACTGTAGTACTTACTATAACACCTTTTAACACTGTGAAACAATCTACACAGTGCAGTAAAACTTTCTAGTGCTGTGGTGAACACTGTTTTCGTATAACATTCTAAACTCTCAGTCTCACAGCAGTAGAAGACTGCTTTTAGTAAACCTGAAGAAGTATTCAGCAATCTATCAGTCATGGAGTTTGAATTTTCTAATAGGGGAACATTTGGCAACTGTCTCCACTCAACATAAAACTTTCTAACACTGTGAAAGTAAGTTACAATGTGCAATTAAAACCTTTTCGATAAAACTTTCTAGTGCTGTGGTGAACACTGTTTTCGTATCAGAACATTCTAAACTCATGCATTCGTAATGTGTGAGGAAGTAAAACACCACAGGACTTCTTATTTCATAAACCCTATGAGACACAGTGCGGTACTGATAAACACTGCGGTGCGGATGTAGGAACATTTTCCTATCTTTAGTCTTAATACAAGACAAGTAGCGCTCGGAAGTGAAACATATTTATACATTTTACTCCAGTAAGCATCTTTCATAAAACCTGCGATAAACATTGCAGTGATGAACGTTTTCCAGTCGTTATGTGACTAAGCATGAGGTTTGAAGAGTTTGCATACTAAATAAGAGAGAAGTGCTTCATGTTCGTATTTGGTACGTGAGCGGCCTCCTTTTCATTCCATTCATCATTTCGTCTCCGTGATAGAGACAGTTCTTAAAAGAACTCATGGCTCGTTCTCATCAACGTAGGTTGTCAACGTTTTTAACACTCAGTGCAATGGAGATGCTTTAAAGTAACCTTCGACAGATGGCTAAATGTCACCCTGGCGGTCAGAGCACTACGTCGAGACGATAAGGCAACTACTTGCAAACATGACGCCGAGAGGTTTAACAAGGATTACAATTGCCGAATATCCCATGCGGTATTCTTCGCTGCGGATTCCATCGCTGCCCAAAAGGGACGCCCGTCGATAGGAAGTATTACACCGAACATCTCCTTAGCATGCACACTTTGAGTGTAGGCAAGACGTGAGAATGACTTGATAGCAAGCCACTTCTGTTAGCAGAGAATGGATAAAGTGATTTGATAGCAAAGTATCTGTTAGTAGAGTAAGTGGATAAAGTAACACCACCCCTGATAGCAGAGGGGATAAGAGGCCCGATAGCAGGACCCACAGGTTGTAGAGGGGTTTTATAGGAAATGTCCTGAGACACCAACCTTTAGTGCAATGGAGATCTTATAAAGTAACCTGTGGCAGATGGATAAAGTACTCTGACCTGGCGAGAGAAAGCATCACGTCGAGAAAAGAGACCACAACGACCGTTGGAGAGTCGGATTAGTGAAGCCTCAGTCCCATGCAACACAATCCCTCTATGGCAGTACCCGCCGCCTCGAAAGGACGCTCACCAACAGGAGGTATCACACTGAACATCTCCGTGCCATGCACTTCGGTTTGATAAGTGGAGGCCTGATAGCAGAGCCACCGACACTCACCTTGTGAAAGATAAATGTGAAAATAAGAGTCAAATCACTGGTTATATATGATTTTCCTGAGCTCAGATTGGTCGAGACCGCTCGTCCACTCAGAAGACTTGCTCGTACACACTTATCCATGCCTTCATTGACTTCAGCAGGGTCGAAAACCCCGGAGAACCTCCAAAAATAATGAATATAAATTTTCCAGCATTTAGTACTACTTATAAAACGTTTATAAGTAGTCTATGACTTGACCTGAATCATGACCTTTCGAACAAATGTTGAACGAAGTCCATCCAATTCCTACAAGCAGAGAACCATGCCTTTAAAGTTTTGGCCTACTACGATGGTCTGATCTCCAGGCCATGTCCTGGCTCTCCACTCACTCTGACACCTTAGGTGAGTGCGGCAATCTGCCTTGGTTTACTACGGAACCCCGGTTTTTGGAGATTTCCAATGCTATCATCGGAGCTCCGGAGTTCACCACCCTCGACCCAGTCGGGAGGAGAACTGATTCCCACAAGTAGAGACTCCACTTATATAGTTGAGGGAAGTCGGTCGAGAAACATGTCCTACCTCCCACCTTCTCTCTTTCCCAAAACCTTCCATCAGTGTTCCTTTCTCTGTGTCCCTTCTCTCTTTCCCCAAACCTTCCATCCAAGCCTGCCTGCTGACTTGGGGGATGCTCCTTCACCCCGAAATAGGACCATTCTCATCCAAAACGTCCAAAACCTACCTTTTCTAACTCTGTCGTTTTTCGGAGATTCCTGCCATTTTCCACTCTAAACCCAGGAAAACTTGGACATATGATGCTTTCCACTGCATTTTTCTCACTCTTAGCTTTCACATGAGCTATCGCACGACTTTCTACCATCTCTAGAACCAAAGTTGGAAGTCTGACTGGAGGGGGGGGGGTCAGCACTTTTTCTTCCGATGGAGCTGGAAACAACCTTCATAACCTAAAATTTCACGTAGAATCCGAATCTGACCTCCTTTTGTCCATCCGGGCCCTCCTTCTGGCCGATGTAGGACCTTCCCTCTCCCAAAACGTCCAAAACCTGCCCTTTTCTAACTCTGTCGTTTTTCGGGGATTCCTGCCATTTTCAAGTCATTTTCCACTCTAAACCCAGGAACACTTGGACATATGATGCTTTCCACTGCATTTTTCTCACTCTTAGCTTTCACATGAGCTATCGCACGACTTTCTACCATCTCTAGAACCAAAGTTGGAAGTCTGACTGGACGGGGGGTCAGCACTTTTTATTCCGATGGAGCTGGAAACAACCTTCCTAACCCAAAACTTCACGTAGAATCCGAATCTGCCCTCCGTTTATCCATCCGAACTCTCCTTCATGCCGAAACAGGGCCTTTCCTCTCCCAAAACGTCCGAAACCTGACCTTTTCTAAAGGTAAGACACTTTCCTACCCTTTCCTCACAGGAGAGTTCATCCTTCCTTCCTTCCATCCAGAGGGGGGGAACAGTTTCCTCCGCTCGGACCCATCCCTTCCAGCACATCCTTGGCCCTCTCCCTCACCTCCTTCCTTCCAGAGAGGGGGGGCTGAGTCAGCATGATGACTCATCGTTGCTCATTTTGGCCTTGCGTCTGGGATGGTCTCACTACTATTACTCCTGACCGGACCTCTTTTAGCAAATTCTTACTATCTTACATACCATCAGCATTTCAGTTCAAAACAGCTCATTAGTAGCTTGCAAACATATGTGCACGTATGCTATTTCTTGTTCAAAGTTCAATCCAAAATTACAGCATTTAAAACTTCTATTAGGTGTTCCATAAAAACTTGTCATCATATTTTTAAATCTGGGCTGATAATAGTGTCATGTGACAGTTATCGTTTATATACTAATACAATGCGGTTGAATAATATTTATCTGTTTATGGCATGAGAATTCCCTGTTTTATTTATTGATGCAGTACGCACGACGATATAAATACCGGATACCTATGTGTATTCGTATACATAACGATTGTAGTCCATAATCGAATCAAGCTTTTGGATTTCAGATAGGAGAATGTCTAGTTTCTTGGGGGTGAGATGTGTGGCCTTTCGAGGTTTGACTACAGGTCCTTCTACCCAAAAAGTCTCACGTTCGGTTAGACTGAACCCCTTACTTCATGATTGATCATCCTTGTCCAGTCTTTTTTTAAAAAAATGTAAAATTATACGGCGAATTTTCCAGCCGTAGGCACTACAGACAAAACAGTAGACATTTATTAAGTTGATAATATTTTGGAACTTGTGTCATCATACCAATCAGTGATAATTTATTCAGCTGTGTCGGTAATTGATTCATGGTAAGTATAATTTTGCTGAAAAATCATCTATAACAAACAGTAACTTAGGTGAGAAAGGTAAGGCCGGAAATATTTTCCACCAAAGCAAATAAATGAATGCTATCGTTTTATTTTGTTTATGTTTGCAATTTGTCACCAAATAATTCAACTTTTGTTGCATGAATGTACAATTACGTAGGTTTGTGTAGGTAATTAATTAATCAAGTTAAAAATCATTAATCATCAGTCAAATTGAATCAAGTATGTGATGTCATTTGTCACTCTTATCAAGAAAGCTGTAAACTACGCTTAATAACGGATTATCTTAAAAGGATTCTGGTCATGGCGGTAGCAAACCCAAGTGATTTAGTGGACTTAAATCACTGAATGACCACTAGACATACTGCAAGAATTTTCCTGCTGTATATTGCCTTTCTAAAATTCTGTGATGTGTATTTCTTTCGAAATGTGTGGAATAAACCCACTGTTTTTAATCTGAGGCCATGTTATTAACCATCTCCACATCTGGTACGAAGAGATGAAGATACTTTCAACGTAAAGATTAAATTTTATGAATGAGGGACGTACGCAAACGATGTCTGCTATTCATATGAATGATAAATTCTTTCAAATGTGTCGTCGGAGCAAATGTAAAATTATATTTCACTATTTCATGTGACCCTATTAATTTTCATCCCCTAGTGCATCGTAGTTGAGGCATTATTCGGCCATGATATTATTCAACAAGTCTCAAATTACTGACTGAACAGCACTTATCGTGCACCTCACTCATGTCATTTCTAATATCAACAGAAATCACTTAAATTTTGCAATGCGGCCCCTTAACCCGCATTTATTCAATTTGCATAAAGATTGTTTATTTCTAAGATATAACAATCCGACTTTTTGTGGTGGATTGTGTAAGGTATAGGAAGAAGTATAGCCTATAAGTGTCGATGTATGTTGTGATGACTATATATTACTTAATCAATTATGTAATCTGGTTGAACTGTGAGATCAAACAGTCAAAGTGTCATGGAAATGTAATGGGCCGCGATGGAGAATATCTCAAGGAAAGCAAGTCTATTGTGGTGACACCTATTGTCTTCAAAACCTGATAATTTAGTTCATTGTAGTATTTGTACCATTGGTTTTGACACATTCCAAATCGTTTTAAAATGAAATGATGCATAAACTAAGGTCTATGTAAATGCATGTGCTGTTAATTCATTCCATCATAGATCTTATCGCTTTCTTTTATAATTCCAATCCAAAAAATATTGGTTGTTGTCATTATTTGATGCAATATGAAAAGTTTACTTTGCACACATTGTTTAAATAAGCATCATTGTTACTTTCAACTATTGTAGCCATCTGTCAGCATGACTGTTGATCTCATTGTTCGTCGTCGTCATCCTTACCCATTACATGCTTTATTACTTCAATAAATCATTGAATTGGTTTAAAAGTGATTATTATCGTGTCGAGTAGCGTCACTGAATTTTAGTAAGTAGATATTCAGAGAAATTTGTGTACTTAACACAAATTTCATAATCTCACCTTTGGATGTCGGCCATAATTAAACAATGTGAGTTTCATGCTTGACCACAGTAATAAGTTGTTCCGTCATAAGACATTTCAATAAAGTTTGTGATAACGCGGATGGAAGCGATCAGACAAATTCTAGTTGAGACATTTTAAGATGCGAAACCTTCAATCGTCGCTATTATCACAATGCAGTCGCAAGATTCTAAAGCTGACATTTTTATAGTGAATCAGATGTTCACTTTATGGCAGTTTGCTACAAGACATGCGAGTGTGAATCATAGAATAATGACCAACAGATGCTATACGAATGTGATGTTTGATCAAAGCCACATAATGCATTTCATGATGTCGTGTGAGTGGTGATACATGAAAATAGTTTCTTATAGGCATATAGGCATCGATGTTTCAGCTTGTGAGCCTACTTCGAGGCTTCGAGAAGTATGAAGCGCTACCTTATTCTATTTATAATGCTCACTTACCGTAAAACCATTATTTGAACGCCACTTCTAATAGAACGCCACTATGGTGGAAGGGTTGAAAATAGAGCGCCACCCTCCATTTGAGCGCCATCTATAATAGAGCACCACTTTGATGAATTCTTCTATTTTGGCAATAGTTGCGCCTGAAATCGTCTTTTATAGATGTAGGAAGGGAGAATGGGCTGTCGAAGTCCGAGAGGTCCCAGTGAAAACTGTCGGTCACGACAAGTTACACGTCACTGTCATGCTGACCGCTCGATCCGACGGATTTAAATGCCGACCATGCATCCTACTCATGAACAAGTGACCAATTAGGTAGATCGTCACCAAGTTCAAGAATACGCTCCAATATTGCTTGACCGGTCGCTCGTTCTTCAACGACGATCTGACTTCTGAATTGTTTTCAGAAGATCATCGGCTCTTCTATGTTAAGCAACTGCCTGCTTGCCTGGGACTCACCGATGTCAAATCGACGATGCCGCCAAGAAACAATTGAAGAAGCCCAAGATTGATAATAATCCGTAATTCCAGGAGGCTGCACCAAATTCATACCGGCCCCGACGTCTACTGGAACGCTTCATCTAGGGCTAGGGTCCGACAGTTCTGCGAGAATCGGATTTTGCACGGTGAGAAGTGCATCACTAAATCTGGCAACATGCGAGCACCATCAATGGAAGTTTATTTGAAGTGGATAGTCGATGCATGGGATCAGCTGCCGAAGGATCTGACCAAGTCGTTCAAGGGAAGCGGACTGACCAGCGCTCGAGACGGCTTTGAGGATTGCAAGATCCACTGTTTCAGTTCAGACCTGGTTTATAGTGACCAGGAACTTCTCCAGCAACCGCAGGTCATGGCCGACATTAGCAGTGAACGTGAACTTATCCAGCAACTTGACATTAATGAAAATGACGAGGACGGCTACAACACTGACGTGTCACTTGATTTTCACCAGTGAATTTGTGATTACTTACCAGTAATCACCCTGTATTCGTGCCTTTTCTAAGCATATAGGCCTACATGTGTTACCTGCCTTCTCTTTTCATCCACAAAAATTATCTTCTTAAAATTCTGACTAGTTAGTCGAAGAATAGAGCGCCATCCTCTATTTGAATGCCACCTCTTAATAGAATGGCAATATGGCGGCAAGGTTGAAGAATAGAGTGCCATGGCGGTGAAAAAGAGGCTTTACGGTATGATCAACTTTGCATTTAAGTTCTGCTTAGCATAGGGTATTTAGTGCCATTAGCATGTTTATTTATTTATTTTATTAGAATGTTTCTAGTATGTTTATTTGAACCTTTTTTGATCGAATGTGAACTCGACAGAACAGCGCCGGAAATACATGTTATTCACGTCATACTGTTTTTTTCAATTACATGTGCAATTATTTTTATTTTAACAGTGATTTGCAGAAGTCGGATATTAGCAAGTCGTCTTCTTTGGATGACATTCCAACAAAAATTTATGTTGAAGCTTCTGTTTTCCTCGCCAATCCATTAAGGTTGATCTCTGAGGCATCTGTAAGGCAAAACTGATTTCCTTCATTATGGAAAAATTGAGTCATCACTCCCGTGCCGAAGTCATCTCCTCCTAAAAGAGAAAAGTTTCGACCGATTTTCACTTCATCAGTACAGTCTAAAGTGTTTGAAAGAATCATTTTCAGCAACATGAGAAGTATATTGGAGCAAAATTTCGGAGATTCCCAACATGGGTTCCGCTCTCATCGCTCCACGGTTACAGCTTTAATAGAGATCCATGAGAATGCTCTTGATTTTTATGACAATCCAGATAATATTGGAGCATCCATAATTTCCCTGGACATGTCGGCGGCTTTTGACTCACTGAACCATTCGATGGTAATTAATAATTTTTTCGATTGCCATCTATGCCGAAGAAGTTTGCGAAATGGTTGAATGACTATCTTGCTGACCGTAAATGTAAGTAGTGAAAACTGTGCCCTACTATGAGAGGGATAGGTACATGGATGGGTACATGTAAAATTCAGTGTTATCAATAGGAACATGGACAGGTACATGTAGAATTCAGTGTTATTAATAGGAACATGTATGACTTCTGTTTTACTGGATAGGTACATGTGTTTGGTACACTCGGTTGAGTACATTGTGTTTCGGAACGTCTATGAGCGAACTTGTGTGACTTGGTTCTGAGTACCTGGGTACGTACCGATAGACGTCCGTTGTTTGATTTTGAATGGGTTTGCTCAATTGCGACTATTGCGACCATTGTAATCAAGATGACAGTCACATTGATTTTCCTTTTTACGTAGACAAACTAAGCTACAAATATGAGATAGTTGTTTGATGACATACATAATGATGACTAGTATCCCAACGTCGGGTTGTCGCAAGAGACCTTGGATATTCGTTCAAAGCTATAGAAACTGTAACAAATCTCAGTGAAAATATCAACGCTGGTGATTTAGTTGATCGACTAATGGATCTAGATGAGCATGCTATGAATCACAATTTGGATCGTAGGTGGATAGAGGATTTCTCCATGCTACACTGCAATGATAGTGAAATTAGGAGGATGAAATTGGAACGATATGGAAAGAAGGAGACATTTGACAGTGTTTTAATAAAAAGTTCTCCCAATAAAAGTGACTTCAGAAGGAAATTAGAAGAAGATACATCTAAATTATTATGTGAACAGAACTGCGTTAAATGTTTTAGACAAGAACGATCCCTTCTATTTTTACCATGTTCTCATGGGGTTATGTGTTCTACATGTTGCGTACCCTTTGAAACTTCATCTTGTCCCCTTTGTGATCAAGAAATATTTTCAACAGCCACTGTATATCGTGCATGATGAGTCATCATGCACGTCTGTGATTGGTCACTATTGTGTCTTTGTGTGGCTTTTCTATATAAGGAGGACATTGTACCATTCTATTTCAAGCATAATTTGAGGCTAATACAATGTCAATCAGCATGTCGTTCACTACCAACATTCCCATTTTAATAATTTACCGAAGTCAACTCTTCACCGGCAATATATTCTATTCTGCCGTAAATATAACTGGCTATAAAGTGGATTTGGTGGATTTGATGGAGGAAATAGTTAAGTATTTCCGCTGCGAAGAGGACGTTGTGGTGCAGAGAATGTTAATGAGAGTCGTGAACAACGCTCTTACAAGAGTTGCAAGATTTTGGCTCAATGAAGTATTTCGCCCACTAGCTCAAACTGAGATTGTGCCGGAATACTCTCGCTGCTGCTGCAGCAGTATCCAACGGAAACATAACACATGTCTCCATGACATTATCACCTCCAGCTACTTTGACGAGAAGGGTGAGAAATGTAAATTGGACTTGTTTAGTGGACCACCATCAATAAGCATCAATGTGGCTGCTCAAGGACATTCTGAGGTGATCAGTTTGCGGGCATACTATGCCAATATACTAAAGATTTTCCATTCAAAGCCCTGCTGTATGTGCTGTCCTATTTCAAAGCATCTAATGAAAGACATTGAGCAGCTCATAACTGCTACAAATCAGACTCTAGCCGATGTGAGTGTATATCAGTTTCCTTCTTCAACTTGTTAAGTGTTTTATGTAATTTTATAAGTACCAGCAACAAACTCTGCGGGATATGTGAATGCTTGTAAACTTTTGTGTATAATGTTGTAGGTACTAAGCAAAAATTGTAATTGTATTATCTATTTCCATATTAGAATAAAAATGTCTGTAAAACGGAAGGCATCTTCTCATCAATCGAAACGCTCCTTCAAACCTTCAAGTCAGTTTAAAAAGGCGTTGCGAAAGTTAAACAGGATACATGATAATAAGAAGAAGTGTAAAATGATTCAAAATTCAAGTGATTATTTCATTCGTGATTTAGCTTTTTCAATACACAAATATCTACCTATTTACAAGCCTCCATTGAATGCTGGCTCTTTGAATGGCATAAAAAATTTTTCAAATCCAAGGAGTAGTGATAAGAAAAGGCGAAACTTAATTCAGCGCGGTGGTGGGTTTCTATGTTAAATGATATTGGAAACAGTATTAATGGTGTAATCAATAGTCCGCTTGGAAGGATTGCAGCAACTGCTGCAATGTTAATATAACGTTAACGAATCATAAAGTGACACGTCATCACTTTGATCTATGAGTCATATATAGGTGTATATAAGGAAGACCCTTTAATGATATTTTATCACTTTCAAGTGACAATTCATTTGCGCTGGTTCAAAGCTCCGAATTAGTACTTTTTGAAACGACTCAGAAAATGTATACAATCAGAGAAGAAGGTGACGCTTTTGAGCAAGATCTCTTGAAGCTTCGTCCGACACGAAAGGTGCGAGGGATTGGAAATACATTCTACTTTCAAGCCTTGAATTATGGTGATGATGGCTTTTATCTTCAAGTTCCATTTTTCCACAGTAATGGCATGTCTACATCAGGGTATAGCAATATGAGACAAATGCAAGTGACTTTTCCAAAATGGCAACAGGCGATTCTTAAAACTATTGACTCTTTCGCGAAAGAATGTGTTGAGCTGCCTGAAAGTGCTCCCACTCATTGGAGAAAGATATTAGAGGAAGGAGTTGGTTACAAGGAATTGCCGGAATTCGATACACTGTTTTTAAAATTATCGGATCATTTTCAAGCATTCGATCTCTTTACAAACGCGATGGGATGTGAGGATCTCAAACGGGGTCGCTATATGGGCTTACTGCACGTTACCGGACTTAATATTGGCTCACATGGTTCGACTGGTAAGGTCGCATCTTTACAAATGAAGGTTCTTCAACTAGTCTAAAAACCACTACCAATTGATGAATGCTTAATTAACATTGATAAGACTGCTTCAAGTGATGGGAAGGAAGAGAGCAAAAAGCGAGGGCGGAAATTTAAAGATGGGAATCTTAAATTGAAGTTGAAGCGCCAAGATGCTGACTTCAAAATTTTCTATAATCCTAATTGTGATGAGGAAACACAAATGTTTTAATTTGTAAATGTAACTTGAAAGTTTCTATTCTGAATGTAAATAAACGTGATCGGGAACATGTGTCTGTTTTGTTCTAAGCAAAATTAGCGGGATGATGAGTTTAATGATAATGGAATTATAAGATGACAGATTTTCGTCTATTCACTGATCGCACAATGTGTGTCGCTGGACCAAGTCAGTCCGGTAAAACTGTATTTGTAACTCAATTGCTACAATATAGAAATGAAATGTTTAACAAGGAAATTAAGAGAATCAAATGGTATTATGGAATATTTCAACCACAACTACATTCTGCACTTCGCCAGAAAGGTTATGATGTGAAGCAAGGGTTGCCATCAACTGAGGATATCAAAGCAGGTGACTTACTAGTATTAGATGATCTATTACGTGAAAGCAAATCTTCAAAGGATGTAACTGAAATGTTCATCCAAACTGCACATCATAGGGAAGCTTTTATTATCTACATCACCCAAAACATCTTCGATGGAGGGAAAGAGCAAAGAACTAGAAGTTTGAATACACATTATTTGGCAATATTTAAAACTCCAAGAGATAGCAGTCAGATACATCATCTCAGTAGACAGATATTACCTCAACAACCTAAAGTTCATTCAAAAATATATGAAGATGTAACAAAGAAACCACATGGCTATCTATTTATTGATCTAACCCAGGAATGTCCGGAACGACTTCGATTTCGAACAAATATCATACATAATTCCGTTGAACCAATGACAGTTTTCTCGGTTCACAGTTAGTTTTAAGCAATGTACTTTGTTGCCTTATTATTTTCAAACATGTCGTATTCAAAGATGGTAGTCATTCCTCAAGAGGAGTGTATACAATTGACTACATTACAAAGTGCACAGGAAGTCAAAAATATAGATCAACCTATTACGAATCAACTTAAGGAACTAACACAAAAGGATATGGAAATTCAGGAGATCAAGGATCCCTATCGACGAATGTAGTTAGCAGCTGAAAACATTGATGAGGGGCGACAGATTCGTGACAAGTTGCGACGATTTATAACCTTGTCAACACCTCGACCATATCGTGTGCGCGCTGAGCGATTATTTGACTTCATTGATCCACATGTGAAGTTCAATGAGAGAGGGGAGATAATAGATGAAACAACTGGTGATGTTATTAGAAATAGTCACATAGATGACCTTCTACAATATGCTGTCAGAGATGTAAGCCGAAAACTAGGTGCACCACAAGGGTGGACATATTTTCAGAAACTTTTATCTGATCAAAATGTACCACACAATATTATTGGAGGACCGACTGTGAATGAGTTGGATAAGGGTCACTTACAAGATGGATCAAAAAGTAAAACACCCACGATGGCGGTCAAGAGAGAGCTTCATGATCCCGATGATCTTCAACCAAAAAGAGCTACTAGGCGCTCAATGCGTGTTGGGAAGGAGTATAGTAAATATTAAGCAAATATGAATTAAGCCTTGCTTCTCTCGTATCATGTCGCTACAAAAATTTTGCTGCTGTTTGAAATCTGCGCTCGAAGGTAAAGGAGAAGAGGGCATAGAGGTTGATATCAATTGTGTTAGCAGTTGCTGTGCGAGTAATACGCGTGCAAATCAGAACAAAGACGATGAGTACAGCAGTGAAACTCAGAAAGATTTATTACGACTTAAATCACCCCGCAAGTTTCAGTCGTCCGGAGGTTCTAGCTCGTGCAGCAGGTGTGGGAATAGAGAAAGTCAAGAAGTGGTTGAGGAGTCAACCGACTTACACTCTTCACAAAAATGCGAGAAAGCGGTTTCCAACGAGAAAATATGTTGTTAACAATATAGATAGTCAATGGCAAGCGGACTTGGCTGACATGCAACAGATATCACAGTACAATGATGGCTATAAATACATCTTAACCGTAATACATGTTTTATATCGCTATGCTTGGGCACGTCCGCTGAAATCTAAACGAGGACCAGAAGTTGAAGCGGCTTTTCAGAGCATTTTCGATGAGGGGCGTGTTCCGCAAAGAATACAAACCGATCAAGGGAAGGAATTCGAAAACTCTCATGTACGAAGTCTCCTTAAAAGTCATAATGTGGAATTGTTTAGTGTCAAAAGTGCTTGTAAAGCTGCCATGGTAGAGAGGTTCAATCGCACACTGAAGACAAAAATATGGCGCTATTTCACTGCAAAAAATACACATGTTTGGGTAGGTGAGTTGCAGAAATTTGTTAAGAATTGCAATGAAAGCTACCATCGCATTATTAAGATGATACCAGTTGATGTTACCCCAGATAATGCGATGGATGTATGGCTTCGATTGTATGATAAGAAAGCGAAAAACATTTCCAATGAAAGGAAAATTAATGTTGGTGATAGAGTTCGGATTTCAAAGGTTAAGTCTACATTTGAGAAGGGGTATCTACCTAATTGGACTGAAGAAGAGTTCTTTGTAGATGAAGTAAATAGAAAATTTAGACCCACCATGTATAAATTAATAGATAACCATGACAATCCAATTGAAGGAAAATTTTACTCTTATGAATTGCACGTAGTAGACAGAACTGAAGAGGTGTATATGATTGACAAAATGATTAGGAAGAAAGGTCATGGCAATCAAAGGAAATATCTAGTTAAATGGAAAGGGTATCCTGATTCATTCAATAGTTGGATAACGCACCAGGATCTACAAAATGTGGAGGTGGGGGACACTCGTAACTTTTAAGCTAATATAACATGTGACTTCTTACATATATGTGGTCGACATGTCTGCTAACTTCAACTTCATTCTTCCAAGCAATAGCAACCCCAAGATATTCCCAGGCAACAGACCATCTCTATACTCTGTTGAATTCGCTAATCCAATTACTCTGCATGGACCCCATGAAGTTGCTCTAACTGAAATTACTTATTGCAACGATATCAGTTTGCTAAAAAACAATTATTTTGAATTACATAAAGAAGTGTGAGAGAAGGATGATCGTTTTCGCATATTTCAAAATAGTCTACATGGTACATGGGCTTTTCATCATCTAACTTTACATCCTTTTTCGACATCTTTACCATCTGTCCAAAGCATAATTAAAATTCAAAAGGCATTTGCAACGTCAACTTTTGATTCTAAGGTTCCCACAATGAGCTTGCAAGATGCAGAAAAGGAAATCGGTAGAATGTTTCAACGAATGAATGATCTCTTCAAGCTGACGTTGAATAAATTCTACAGACCAGTCGTAAAGGGGTCAACAAAATTGTTGAAGGAAGGGAATCATGTTCTTCTTGTATTGGGTAAGGATTTGAGTCATACTTTAGGGTATTCCAGAACAACATTCTCATCAAGGTATTGGTACAATGGACGTGGGTGGAATTCGGAGAGGAATGTCACTGATTTTCAATGTAGAATTGTGCCATTGTATGCATTACAAAAAAGGAGCATCCGAGTAAAAAATGAATTTGAGGTCATTAGAAGTGTTGAAGACTTTGCAAGAAAGTTTCAAGGATCAGTGCCAGAAACGTTAATGACTTGTGAATATAAGAAACAGAAAGTAACTTTATTTACTGTTGAAGCGGAGGCAGAATTTCTTGTTTTTACTAAAAAGACACCATTAGAGAAGTCTGATTCCGCTGTTATTGAATTCGGATCTGAAATGACTGGGATGTTTGAGGGCCTTGAAAGCGCACCTTGGTTGACAGAATTAAATGATACATTCAAGGTTCATTCATCCTCTTCTAAACTCAAAGCATCAACAAATGTTTCATGGGATATCCACGTATACAGCGAAGACATATTGGGTGATGAATTGTCTACTTCTAGTGAACTGGTAAAAAGTGTTAATTTGAACATTGAAAGCTTGAAAACGCCATCTGAATTGTGTACAAAATTAAATGAGTTTGGTGTAGATTACCTCGACGCAGATGAATATTTCTTTTCCTATGAGCCACATAAAAAGCGCATGGTTCTAAAGGTAGGGAAGAACTATTTTGTCAAGTTCGATAGCTTGTTAACGACCACATTGGGATTCTCAAAATCAACTATTTATGAAGGCACATCAATAGGCGATACAGCCCCATCACTAGAGGAGCGGGATATAAGTAACTTATACGTCTATTGTAACATTATTGAATATACAAGGGTTGGCGACATTGAGGCCCCACTTCTGCGCACATTTCCTCTCTCATCCGTAAGGAAGCAACTAATCAATCGAGAATTTTTTAGCACAATGTATCTACCAATCAGCCGAAATTACATCAATAGAATTGACATATCAATTCATGATGATGCAGGAGAAGTAGTACCGTTCTGTGGTGGTGTTACTGTTTTGACCCTACATATTAGGTCACGAGAATAAGGCTTTGCGCTATTGTGACTTCCATAGTTATTCAATGGTCATAATGACAGACATTTACAGTAGTCCATCATATCAGAGCGGTTATCCCGTGTTTGTTGGAGGAGGCATATTCGGTGCACTAAGACGTATGGTTCTTCCAACGCTCAAAAAGTATGGCGTACCAATCATGAAGCGTGTTGGAAGCAGGGCTTTAGATTTTGGTGCAAATGTTGCAGCTGATGCGCTTCAAGGTGAGGATATCGGTGAATCTATGAAAATGCGCGCGCAGCAATCTGCCATAGACGCATTAGATGATTTAACAAAGACGAGACGTACAGTTCGGAAGAAGCGTAGGAAGTCAAGACAAGTTGGATCCGGTCGAGTTACTAAGCAAAGACGCAGGAAAAGTAAAAAGCCGACTAGAGCAGCACGTTCTAAATGCAGACGTCGAGTGAAAACAAGAAAGCGCAAACGAAATTCCACAGCGACTGGAAACAAGTCAAAACGAAGGAAGACAACATATTTCTAGAGCTAATACGATGCAGAGTATCAATTCGGCTTTGTGTTTCTTCGATTCTCCCCCTCATCAAACAGACATAATCTCCTCAACAATTGTAGACATGGTCCCCACAACAAATATCGATGGTAACCAACAGCCTATTCAGTTTGATATACCTGCCAATCCTCAAGATTATATTGACTGTCAATTCATTGATTTAGAATTGTGTATACAAATTAAGAAGACTGCTGTCACAAATATTGATTCATCCAAGGATAAAGTGGGATTGGGAAATCTTCCTATTGCCAGTCTGTTCTCGGATGTGTATCTAATACTGAATGACAAACAGATTGAAGGAGGGGATCGAGCATATCCATATGGAGCATGCATACATACAATGACGCAATTTCAAAAGCAAGCTAAACAGTCACACTTACAAGTTTCTGGGTGGTATGATGATCAGCAAGGGAAATTTGATGAGGTTTCAAATACAGGGTTAAAAAAACGAATGGAATTAACAGCGGATTCAAAGGAATTATACTTGAAAGGACCTGTCTGTCTTGATTTCCTTCGTCAATCTAGATATCTGGTATCACAGGTTAAAATACAAATAAAATTTATTCGTGCAAATCCTGAGTTCGCGTTAATGGCTTTTGGAGCTACAAACTATCAAATCAACATAAGTAATGCCGTGCTCAATGTAAGGCGAGTAACAATGAACCCGTCAGTCATCAACGAGCATGCGACAGGATTGAGGAAAAACAATGCAATATATCCAGTTAATCACAGTGTGTTGACAAACTTCACAATTAGTGCGGGATCATCCTCACATGCCTACCCAAATCTTTTTCCCACTGCAATGCCAAAGGCGGTGTATATCACATTTGTGGAAAATGAGGCATTCATTGGTGCTTTTGAAAAGAATCCATTCAATTTCCAACACTTTAATGTTAGCAAACTAGCACTCTACCAGGACGGGAAATTTGTATCTTGCAAAGCATATGAGCCTAATTTCAAAGATGGCAAATTCGCACGTGAATATGGTTCTATTTTCACCGCCCTCAACATGTTTAATACAGATGCTTCAAATGGAATTACAATGGATATGTACAATAATGGCTACTTCTTCATTATGTACAACCTCACAGAAGATGCAGATCTAGGTGGTGAAAGCGTAGGAGTAACAAAGCCTGGAAACTTACGACTGGAGGTATCATTTGAGTCACCTTTGAAGAAAACAATTAATTGTCTCATTTACGCTATCTATGATAGCAAAGTTGAGATAACAAGAATGAGAGACGTGACTGTCAGCTATCAGAGATGAGTAACTTAAGCAACATAGAAATCTTGAGGAAAATGAGGAAAGCTCATCCCTACTCCAAGACAATATTTCTCAATGTCTTTTCTAGAGATAATTTACCTGATTCAATTCCTTTCTATCCTTGTTCGCTTATCATCAATACGGATACCAACAATCTTCCCGGAAAACATTGGATTGCTGTATACATCAATCGTTATAAAGTGGCCGAATATTTTGACTCTCTTAATCAACCTCGTTTACATGATATCGCATTATGGATGAACAGGTTTTCCTGGACTGTTAGGAAAGTGACATCGTTCCCACTCCAAAGCAATGTATCTCTCATGTGCGGCGGTTATGTGCTATATTTTGTCAACGAGAGACCATTGAAAAATAACTGTAAAATTGTTTTAGAACTATTTTCGAAAGACTGTGATAAAAATGGTGTAATTCTTACTAAATATGTCGAAGCAGTTTTGAAATAAAGTTTTATGTTGTATCATTAACTTGCTCTCTTTTTCCAAAACAAGGGTTTATAAGGAAAACAATAACATGTTCATATTTCATTATCTATTCACATATATACAAAATCTACAATTTGGTTTTCATGAAACATTTTTTTCAAATCACATATGATAGGAGGCACATCACTTATGTCTTTAATGCCGGTTATCACGATCTTTCCATTATGGAACACATGAACATGATATGGATGCCAGTTAGTCAATTGAGCTGCTGGAAATAACTCCACTTCATAAGTTAGATTATGTGATGATGTAACTTTACGGAAGTCATAGTGATAGTGCAATTCACATAACACGGTCATTGTCTTCACTTTCCAATCAGATAATGAATCACCAAGTAAATGTTCCAAAGTAAAGTGTAGATATGAGAGATCGCCCTCCATGATCCTTCCAATACATTGGATTGTTCCATTTGGAAAGAATAGGATAGTGAGACATTTATCCTTCCTCTGAATCCTCCATGTTAACATTGAGGGTCTTCCAAGATGTAAGCTCGTTGTCGGCTTCAATTTGCATTTTATCTGCAACCATTGTTTTCGGTTGGGTATATTCCTCTCGATCTCTTGTAGATTGAGTTTTGAGTTTGCTTTTGTAGTTAACATCCGATTTACAACTTCCAACCGTTTGATGTCCTCCATCTTTAATGAATGACGTTATCTGTGGTAGTATCTCCCTTGTAAAGGTTTCCCATGTGACGTCACTGAAACGAAAAAATCGATATTCAACATCTTCCCGTTTTGGTGAGCAGACGTATAGTTAGACTGTTGAATCACACTTTATCCATACCTTGTCATCGAGAGGAATCTTGATCCGAGTCTTATGGTTGCCAATGAGATCAGCGAAGTCTTTCAGTGAAGGCAATGCGTCAATACTAATGCAAACGCCGCGATGTTTTCGAACACTATTTGGTATTGAATGACGAAATCACTTTTTTAGAATTTGTTATGTGAACGTTTTGAACGTCACTAAGTTTCCATGTTCTAATGTAATGAGGAATGTTCCGAAAGCTATGTTTCAAATTTAAGTTTAATGTTTGCCTAAAGTTTGTTATTTCATTAGCCCAACATATCGGAATGATGTTGAGTACAAAGTCTTTACATATCCATTTACATTAGGACTAACTATTTATTAGTAATCATTTCTACATATCGGAAAGATGTAGAAATTTCAATTTTAGTAAGACTACTTATACATTAGTAAGTGTTGCTACATGTCGGAAGATGTAGCAGTCGCAAGATCTATTACAAGTGGAATATTGTATTGCATTTATTTAGACTTATTCTACATCACCTGTGACAGGAAGGCATCTCCTTCTCTTTGAAGGTGGGGGAAGACTCAGACTGTAGTGTCCATATGGTAATGATAAATTTTTATCCAGCCAACAGCGCTTATCCTCCCAAAGTGAAAGACCTCGCTTCCTAAATGATTTTGTGCTAACTATGTGATTTTTTGAATTTATAATTGTCATATCTTCAGTTGTATCATTCTCACTATAATAAACACTCCTATAGTTATTATGTTTCAATTTTGTAACTGCTGCTCTCTGAATTCCTTTTGCACGTTTGATGTTATGATTCGTAGAGTCTAGATATTTCATTGAATACATTTTCGGTTTTAGTAAGATCATTTCCTCAAGCAACTTTCCAGCACAGTCATCCTTAAAACAACCTAATCTAGCTTTGTTTGTAGTTGAGTATAGTCGGTGATGACTGTCATAGTTTGAAGAGTCAAACTTTTCACCGAAGAATGGAAGCATATCTTCCAGACGGACAGATGGTGATGTATATAAACATAGGAAGAAACTGTCAGTATCACCTCCACAAAGCCGCGTTCTCTTTATCAGTGGACATCCTTTTAGATCATTGTATTATAATTGATACATTTCCAACTTACCATAGTCAAGTACTGCTTGACCAACATATATTAATTTATTTAAAGCTATTGAAGGTTTGTACATTTCCATACCGACCAGATCTTCATCAAATATTTTGTGCTGAACATAGAGAGGATGATTTGACAATTTCAGTAGTTGTTTCTCACTGTTGACTAGTTAAAATTTTTTCCTTCTTACATTTTCCATTGTTTTACCATATAAAGAATTATTTTTCAATTTGTAGAATGACTTTTCGAAGTCAGTGCTCGATTGAGCCCTCTTTTGAGAGTTCATATCAATGTATCTTTTTAACCAAGGCTTTTGTGTGAATGTTATGCCACTGTGAATCTTCTTGATTCTCATGCCCATGGTCAAGTAAAATTTTAAAATTGAGTAGTGGACTGCATAATTTTCCCTATCAAATTGATGGAGCAGAAGTTTCTTGATTGAAGAAAAATGTGTATTTGGTCTTACTTTTTCATATAGATTTTTCATATAGTGTGAAAACATTCTCTTTTCAATCATCTGCTTTTCTGGAGCTAATGGGAAATCGGCAGTGTCATCATGAATGGCTGCAGGATACTCGAAATCTAAATCAAAAATGTAGCCGATTTCACCATCATCATCTATATTTTAAACATTTTCTTCATTTAAAAAATTATCTAATTCACTTTCATTCAACCATTTGAAATTTGAGAGGGGTAGATTCCTACTGAGTGAAGAACCGTAAAGATCAAATGTCGACTTTCATGTATATTATTTCCTAATTCTTCATTGCGTGCACGCGCTCGGTGAATGTTGGTGAAAGTCATACTCCCTCTAATTCCTCGTTCAAATAGATTGTACATATTTTCATCTTGTATGTAGTGTGGGGGATCATTGGAAGAAACATTTAATGCTGAGGTAAAGCTAAGATGTGGGAGACTGACAAAATGTACAGGGTCGACTTCATCCTCACGTTGACTCAATGCTCTAAACACATCAAATATGTCTGCCAACAATAAAACATCCAACTTCAGATATGCCAGCATGTAATCACCAAATATGCTACAATTAAATTCAATCCATGCCTTGTTAGCGTGTTCATATTCACTATCGGAACAGTGCTCACGAGGAAGATCATTATAGAATTCAAATTGTGGTGGTAGACAGTTTTCCGTCAACGTGTTTAAGTTTTTGAAGTATGAATATGGAAACACTCCCTTCTGATATAAAACATTATCACTTAATTGTGGAAATTCTACCCTTAATGTCTCCACATGCTCATAAGTTTGCAAGCCCTTGGCTAATTCACTCAAGGATGCACTTGGAAATTGATATGAGTCTAAGAATTTTAGTTTAAAGTATACTGTCTTCCCTTTGTATTCATTTACAGGGACACTGGCGGATAAAGTTATATATTTTTCAGCAGTTGCTGCTACAACATCTAATTTCCAAGATTTTATTCTTCCTATCGCTTTATAGCAAACGATGTGACTGTCATAATTTTTAAAATTATAGAAAAATATGGGGAGCTCCCGTCTATGAAGTCTTAACCGGAGATTGCATTTCCTACATAATGTTTGCCTATATCGTCCGGTGATATGATCGTGATCACGAATTTTTACGACTTCATCGCTGAATTTCGATTTACATTTGTTGCAACATTCTGCATTCTCATGGCTTGCTTTTTCATCCGATGACAGTGTCATTGGCTGCCTAGTTGTTGCACATTGGTTGTCATACAAGTCTTAGGCTACAGTTTCTAAGTGATGCAAGAAACTAATAATGCAATTTTCTCCCTCAAAGAGGTAATATTTGTTTTCAAATTTCGATTGAAGGGCATTATGCCAGACATGATGAGCTCCAATGGCCGCAGGTTTATGTATTTTATTATCGATGTAGCACTCTATATCTGCATAAATTACTAAAGGAGGAATTAGTTAATATTCCATGCTACTTGTTAGTACTTTTAGATCTGACGGCATTTTTTCTATTTGTGCTTTTCCTCGAATGCAAAACTGAAAGTGTCGTTCTAGTGTTGTCTTATATGTGAATGGCTGAGTGCATCTTTCGCAGAAATTTTTATGCCTTTTTAAAGTTCTCCTATACAATCTTGACAGCTTTGGAATTCCACAATAGTGTGCTGCTCCATTGTTTAGAATTAGCAAAATAATAACCGTTTGCCTACCAGTAAAGTTACTATTGTATCGAACACCTTTGAGTCCATTTTCATAAAAGTGAATGTTAATTTTGATATCATCATTTTTCTCAAATTTTGGAATATCTTTGATTGATACTGGTGTGGAAATGCCTTCCATATTAAGCTCAGATGTCCACTTACTATATGATTTTATTTCATTCCTTGAATAAGGTACTTCATTATAATGAATATTGATAAGACTGCATATAGGAAGTAATCATTTGCATTTGAATTAACATTAATGACAGCTCGAGAGTTTTTTAACTTCTTTGGTAGAGGAAATGATTGTCCACCTGACAGTATTGGACTTGTTATTACATTGAACTCTATATTTTGTACATCATCTATAATCCAATTGCTACCCTTTTTTGTGAAGGCTTCAATATGATTTATCAGACTATTTAGATGATCCTGAAACCAAGCATCATAGTCTGAGGATGATGAGGTAAAGTGTGCGAGAAAAGTTTCTTCTTCTTGAGGATTAGAACGGACATAACGAATTTGTGCAATCAGACGACCGCGCAATTGATAGCTCCTTAGTAAGTCAGATACTAAATTCCCTAACATGGAACGCATGCTTTCTAAAAATGATGTTATGTCCAAAGTAGGTGTTGTTGGCGTGATATCATACACACGTGCATGACCATTGAGTGCGCTTTCGCTGAGACTAACAGTTCCATAGTTATTATGCATATTCATCTCACTATTTGTATTATGTACATTCATATGCTGTCGAAATCTACTTATAGAGTTATACGCTTTGCCCCACCGAGAGCAGTATTGCATAAAGCTTTGTATGTTAGTTGAAGCGCTGGTTGTTGGCTTAGAAGTAGATCTATTTTGATTATTTGAATTTGACTCTGTTATGCTATCATTCGGTTTATTATTGCATACAAGTTTATGCCTCTTAAGATTATCTATCCTATTCGTCTTATATGGACACTTGCTACATTGATACGTTTTTCCTAACTTACAAAATTTTTCATGACGTTGCAAATTGCCTATGAGAGTGAACACTTTTCCACACTTGGTACAGACAACCATGATTATTGATGAGGATTGAAATTAGCAAGTCCTTATATACATCTATCATCTAATGACGTCAGCGTCATCACCAGCCAATACCATATGTTCCGATCTGTTGTAAAGAAAAGACATAAAATTTTCAGTAATTTTTCAAAATAAAAGGTAAAGTCAGAGCTTCACACATTTCACAATACCATTGTGATACAGCTTCAAGTGGCTGCAGCTTTCACTGCAGCCACCCAAGTCGTCCATTCTCGTTATTTTCACCTTTCTAATTGCATTATCTTTGCACTCGATGTGCACCAATGTCTCTTTATCATGCCTTTGAATGTTTGTCACTTGCGAGGCCAACAGGAGGTTTGATTGAGTTAAATTTTTAAGGACTCAACCAAAGCTTTGTTGTCCTCCATTAGTTGAGCCTCACGAGCCTCGGACTCCTTCAGACGCTCTTGGCAACGGCGTAGTTTGGACTGAATATCTTCCTCCGTCGTTGCGTCGAGGTCGACATTGTACTCTCGCACTGGGAGAGGGGCCTTGGGAACTTCAGCAGGAGAGGAAGGAGCTGCGGCGGGGATAGATGTCGCGGAGGAAGGAGCTGCGGCTGGGATCGGAGCTGCGAGCGTTAGAGGACGCACAGGCGATGGAGGGGCTGGGATCGGAGGTGCCGGAGAAGAAGGAACTGCGAGCGATAGAGGACGCACAGGGGATGGAGGAGCAAGCGTCATCATCGGGGACAGCGGCAGGCGGACGCTCCAGCTGGGGGATGCCCGGATGTGGCTGAAGGACACCTCTTCCTGTGATGCACACATGACGGACTCCTGTAAACAAAGGAAACAATTGTTAATTAGGACAATTGTTAACAAAGTAAGTTTCAAAATGTCTAATAGAAAATTCTACACTGAAGCAAGTAACCAAGCTTCATACTTACATTAGTAACAGATTCATCGTCATCATCGGATGACGATGTTTGAGAATCCTCGGATGAGGATGAGGATGTTTCATGTATGGAGTAGGGCCTTTCCTCATTGTCCTCAATGGACGTGGTAGTCGCTGGCGTGCTAAAAAGCTCCTATGCTTCTTAAGGGATACAGATCGCACAGCCTGCAGCGGAAAAATGTGACAATATGTTTATATAAAGAGATAGACATAGACAGTTTTTTCAAGGTGTTGTTGTCTTTTATCTGAGCGTAGACCTCTGCAATCACACGGGGCTAGAGGCGAATTTTTTCCTGGGGAATTCCCTCGACGCAGCTTCCGGCATGTGGGGATTGGTTGAACACTTGGAGACAGCTAAAAAAGGAATTCATATTATATTTCTCCTTATAAACTATTAAGCAAATGAATTTGTTACCTTTCGCAAGTTTTCCACCACATTTCCATCTTCAAACCCGAATGTCATCGCTTGAGGTGGTTCAGTCTGAAATGTTTTAACAACAATGATTTAATTATGCATATGAATAATAACCCAAGTAAATAGATTCTCACATCTTTAACGATGAGTTTCTTCTGCACCAACACCTTTGTCTGCTTCGGTGGGGGCATCGCCAAATCCTGAAATATGTAAACGGCAAATGCTTACATTGACTTAATGAAGTAGCATTTTATCTATCCCCAGTGGATCAGTTATTCGTTGAAGCTAGGATGTAGGATTGACATCACTTGCCTCAAAATCGCTGAAAGTCTCGTCGACAAATTCTCGGGACTTAGGGGTTTTCTTGGGAGCGCGAGACTTAGGGGCTTTCTTGGGAGGATGTTGAGGTTCGCCCACCTGAGACAAAACACCTTCCACCGGCCTGTCCTTCGAAAAGAGGCGTTGTAACTTCTTTTTTTCATTATTTGATGTCAAATTTATCCCTTTCCGCCCATTCTGAAGAGCACAGGGGGTATGTCGAACAATGAAGGCCTTCGCCGAATCGCTGTTAGACTTCATATCACTCCTTTCGTACGTCCTACAGGAAAGGCAGTAGATGTGGCAGTAGTCCTCTCTGAAGGAGCATTCCTTGTGCCCGCTTTTGTTCGCATGTCGAACGAGCAGTTGACATGTCTCACAAAAATGGAAGACGAGAGGTTGCCGTGCGATACTTTCATGTCGAACCATTTCTGTTGAGGATAAAAAAACTTCTATTATAATTTAATCCCTTATTAAATGAGAAATCATTTATGTACCACCTTCAAAGCTTTACTAAGTACTAGATTAATATTAGACAAATCTTAAGAAGAAATAAATGTATGGATGAAATATAAACTGAGATTCGAAAGTTTAATTTCATTTCAAAGGGTTTGTTCATAAAAAGACATGAAATTTGGAAGCAGCTGATTAATCATTATTTAATTTCGAAATAATAATAGAATGAACTGAGATTTCGAAAATTTCAACCATTAAAAAATTTGTTTAATTAAACAAGTTTGAACTTTATGGAAGCAGCTGATTTACATTTCTTTTAAATTGAAATAAGCATAATTGAACGAAAGTGAGATTTTCGAAAATTTCAACCGTTACTCAATTCGTTTGATTAAACAAATTTGAATCTCATGCATCTGCTAGCAGATGACATTGAATTTTCATTTAAGCATCTTTTTATTTAGAAACAATGTGTGAAAATACGGATGTCAATTGCACTTTTATTCAGACTTATACAGTCATGTCTCTTCTGGATGATTTAATATAGGAAGAAAATAAAAAACATGGTTAATAATGTAACATAAAGTGTTCCTATCCTGAAACCCAAGCTTCTATATTTAAAGCTATTTGGTTATAAGAACTTAATGATGTTCCTACTCCAGAGTATCCTATAAAGTAGCACAACATGGCAATGAAACTCACTTCAGAATTGTAGTATGAATCGGAGAACGGAGGAACGAAGAACGACGTCTGCTATGGACACTGAATAATTCAAAAATGAGTGAAGATCCGATGTGTGCAAGTTCTTTATATATGAAATTGACAAAGCAACTATGAACAAAGACTTTATGACATCACATCATCGCATTAGTACAGTTAAAAAAAATAACTCAAACAAGAATTGGAACAGCTGGTTTATTTTTAACCTTAGAAATGGAAGTGCCATCATATGTGTTGAAAGATTTCTACATGTAAACAGTAGAGTGAATTCAAAGTAATATGAAATGATGGACTGATATATTGTTTTGATAGACATGTTATTATTAATAGTCATATAATGATTCATATTTAAAGATATAAAACGTTTGATTTGAATAGAATATGAAAATTTGAATTAAGCGCAAATTTCGAAAATTGAAATTTCGCGCCAAAATTCGAATAATCAAATTAAAATACTAGGGTTAGGGTTAAGGTTTAGGTTAGGGTTAGGGTTAGGAAACAAAAAAAGGTAGCTTTGGCACCCGGACCCCATGGTCTGTAACCCTATAATCCGAGAAATTTTGAGCCCTCCCCCCCGGCGTGTATGAAGGTCAAGGGTTTTCATCAAATGGGTGCATACCTTATATTATTCGAACGGTCTTTTCATTCTCATTCTAATGGTGTCCTGTATGACGCATGTATGACATCATCCTAGACGGCTAGACTCCTTTAAGGAACAGGCTAAATTTAGTGTAAAAACTTAGTACATTTGAAGCAATTCATTTTTCTCTCTGCATACACTTGCATACAACTAGGATTTTTTCATCGAATGAGTACATACCTTATATCATTCGAATGGTCTTTTCATTCTCATTCTAATGGTGTCCTGTATGACACATGTATGATATCATCCTGGACTGCTACAAGCATTTGAAAATTAACAACAAGTGCTTCTTTAAAAGTTATATGTTCCTATTTATTTCAAGTTGAAGTCTTCATATTTGATTTTTTTGTTTCAATTCAGTTATTGAACATCATTAATTGTAGATAGTTATTCCCCTTTCTCATTCAGACCTTAATTGAAGACCGATTTGTGAAATGATAAAGCAAGTCTGTTCATATATACAAATGAATATTAAATGAAGAGATTTAAAAAAATACACTAAATGTCATCAATGTCCGGAAATAGCGCAAGTTTTTTCAAGTCCACGTGCACATGGATCCTTGTCTTCTTTGGGGCACAAGGACAGCGACGTGGTGTGTCCAGGTCGATGATGGAAAATTCGAGAGCGGTTGTGAGGTTCAACTCGTTCGGCTCCATCCGCATAAAGATCTTCTTCGAATGGTACTTCTATGGCGCGTTCTTGACCTTTACGGTAACTCTACCGTACACTGAGGTCAGTGGCGTCCGCATCGCATCTCCATTCTTCGCCCGCATCATCTCAACTGGAACATCGCTATCGTCACTACCATCGCTTGAGTAGTCGGGCGATGCAGGAACTTGGGTGAACACCACCGGCTCGTCTGGTGTTGTCGATCGTTCCATTGGCAATTGAGGTGAAGTGGTACGATCAGCACTACCGTTCTCAACTGCAACTTCCTGTTTGCGATCCATAATGACTTCTAGATTTAAGATAATTGGAACTTGTAAACGTGAGGATTAGAACCTTTGATAAAAATTGGTACAAACCTCGGACTTATATACTATTTAAACAAAGGAAATCCTAACAGCGAATCAGAGAGGTACCGAACTTCCCAAAAGTTTATTAACATATAAAGATGTAATTGTACCAAACTTTAAAGTTTGTTTCCTCAAGATATTATAATTTCCAACTTCTTATCCAAAAGCATGTCGAAACTCTTCTTTGAAAATGGAAGTGAAACAGTCATGGGTGGACGATTGGACATGGTCATTCATCTCTCATGTGGCTGCAAATTGGCCCTTTGGAGGCTATTAATCGTAACAGCCCTTCAAAGGCGGAACAAAGTAGCAGTCAAGTGTCCGCTTCATCAAATAGAACATGAGTTCACAAACAATGTAACTTTTTTGGAATGGAGTGACGATTTCTTGAAGATAATAGATTCCCCTACGGGACAAGACTTCTACTCTTCAATTGTTTTTCAATCTTAAATAATATTTACATCGTAAATCTCTTGTTTTTTCACTTTAAACATAATTCCGGAATTGTTTTTCATATTGGGAAGTAACAAAATCATAAATGCACATTAAGGTTTCATATTTTCAATAATTATTACAATGGTCACAATAGTCGCATTTGAGCAAACCCATTCAAAATCAAACAACGGACGTCTATCGGTACGTACCCAAGTACTCAGAACCAAGTCACACAAGTTCGCTCACAGACGTTCCAAAACACAATGTACTCAACCGAGTGTACCAAACACATGTACCTATCCAGTAAAACAGATGTCATACATGTTCCTATTAATAACACTGAATTCTACATGTACCTGTCCATGTTCCTATTGATAACACTGAATTTTACATGTACCCATCCATGTACCTATCCCTCTCATAGTAGGGTGCAGTTTTCACTACTAATGTACAGTGAAAGTGAATGACTGCTTTTCCCGCACAATATCCATTGAAAAAGGGGTACCTCAGGGCTCAGTTTTACGGCCCGCCATTTTTGCTGTCTTCCTTGCTGACTTTGATAAAATGTTACCAACTACCAAATGTGTTGCCTATGCAGACGACATAACTCTTATCATGCCCTTAGAGAAACTACAGACTAAAGTAGAAATTGAAGATTACATCAATGGGGAGATCCTGCATACTCAGAGCTGGTGCTCAAGGAATAAATTGAATTTAAACCAAGAGAAGTCTGCTGCTATTGTCTGCCAAAAAAGAGCTGACAGCCTCACTGAGCCATGCAATCTTTCTGTCAATGTATGTACAAAATTAAAAATCCTTGGTGTGACTCTGAATGATCGCCTAACATGGCATGACCATATAAGTGAAGTCATAACGAAGTGCAATCGACGTTTCTTCATACTAAGAAAGGCAAAAAGTTATATTAAATCAAATGAACTCTTGGTCATTTATAACGGCATTATTCGCTCAATCATAGAGTACGCCGCACCACTGTTTGTATGGCTTCCAATCGCTTTGGAGAATAAACTAAGCAGACTGCAAAGACGAGCAATGCGGCTCATTGATCCAGCCAAAAAGGTGATTCCGGAAATCAGAGAGAGAAGAGAAACTTTGAGCAAGAAATTATTCATCAGAATTGTGAAGAATGACACTCATTTGCTATCAAAGTATATCCCTAAAAGGTTGAAGTATACCAAGCATTTTAAAGTGAACATTCACCGCTCCAAGAAACGCAAAATATCTTTTTCCCCTTTACAACTTTACTAGTCAGCAGTGATCTAAGAATATAGCACGTCGTGATTATATGTAATTGATGAAATGCTTTCTAACATGTATAACTTGCTTTGTATCTTCTGATGAATTTCTGTATTTTTGATTACCATTACTTTTTTGAAAAATGTACACGCTATATATATATATATATATATATATATATAGCGCGAATGACAATTGAACTTAGACAATTAAATAGGACATTAATGGAGTACAGTCGACTCTTGATATAAGCGACACCTTGGAACCGGCTGTTGTCATAGCTTGTATCGAGAGATCGCTTATATCGAGAGCTTAGCCACATATCCATCAATTCGGCAGAGAACAACCTGACGTGTCGTTTACATCGAGAGATCGCTTATATTGGGAATCGACTTCCTCCTCCATGTAGACATTGGATTTTGCTTTATAGTATTTCTGTATTTGTATCTTGATATTCTCTACGTGTAGCGTATTGGTATTCACTTCATAATAGCAGTAATAGTTTCAATCACATCAAGTCATCAATTCACATAATTAACGCGACAGGTATAACAGAATCTTGACATTTCAACATCAACATGTCATTATTTACAATAAGGTACAAGTAGATCAAATGAAGAATACATTTGTGTTACTATTTTAACCATCAAGCTATGATGAAGTGAAAAGTGATTTAGTTAAGTTGCGCATATAGTCAGCATGCTGTTAGTCAATTTGTCTAGGAAATTCCCTGCGCCATCAACCTATCTATGAAACCGAATTCAATAAGCACGGTTTATGACTTTCTTGATAGCTAGAGAATATGAATAAAAGCGTATATCACGTTCAAGGAATTGCCTCTGATAACAGCAATGTTGATATTTGTTTCTGACAGGTGTCCATGACAGTAGCACCTTGCTTCCCTTCTTATCCGGCATCACAAGTCTTCAGAGAGATTATGTCCTGTGAATTATCTGGATATCTAGATATCAGTTTTTATGGTGACATGTTTAAATATTGTGGAATTAAATCGCAGCAAAGCAATAAGATATATTTCGTTCATCTGCAATCGTTGATATTATCCCACTAAAATCTGGATAGACACGAAAAGCGTTTATGTCAAGAACCGCGTTTATGTCAATTTATTTTTGTACCTATAGTTCCTTTAAATACCAGCTTAACAATATTGAAGTGCAGATAAGACAAAATGGGACTTGATATTGAGGATGCCCTGTTATCGCAATGTTGATGCATGCAAGGAGTGAATTATTAAATGGCAGATCGAAGATTTTACTTGTTGATCAACAGTTTCTTCAGGAAATCTGCTGACGTCACGATGACTTTAAGTTTTGAAATGCAGAGTTGATCCGCAGATCCTGATGAACAAATTAAACTTATTTTGGAATTTAGACAATTGACTTCACAGTTGGTTAAGTCTGTTCACTAATCTGAACATTCTGATGCGACAGCGTCACGTGTTCGTGCAGTTGCATAATATTTCTTCGTCTTTCTTGCGTGTTGCAGAATTGTATTTTACTTAAAACAAGATGGAAGTCAAATGAATGCAAGCTATGCTTGTACTGTCCTAAATCCTCAAAAACAATTGTTTTGGAGGATATTTAAATTTTTAATTCACTCTATGCAATTCTGATGAACACATTTCTACATCTTCGGATAATCGCTTATCCCAGAGATAAGATATCAATGCTATCGAAGTCTGGATCCAGATGCTATTGCACGTGAGAGTTGACTTTCTAGCCTAGAGATTCAAACTGAGGTTCCTGTAATTTATTCAAGCGTCAATCAAATCTCTCATGTTAATTCTGCTCTCACGTGTGATGCAAACATGAGAGCGAATGAGAGCAATATCACTGTGGGCAGTGTGAAAACTCCATGTTTGATGCAAGTGCTATTACACTTAAGAGGTAACAAGAATAATGATTTTTCTCCCCCTTTGTATTTCACCATTCTCATCTTTTTGTGATAGAATAATAAGCTGATAGCAACTCTCGAGAGCAACCAGCAAACCCTATCACTGTCTCTGAAAGAATTATCATCTGATAGCAACTCTCGAGAGCAACCAGCAAACCCTATCACTGTCTCTGAAAGAATTATCATCTACGCATCTTTTGCAGAAGCCGAATCATTTTACATTCCTGTTAACGGCTTAAGCTAATTGGAATAAGTAGGTTGTTATTTCTCCATCAGGAAAATACGATAAAATCTCACTAAAATAAATAAATAAACTTTGTTTATGCCCGGAAGCACATTGGGCACGGAGCCTTTCTTCCTTGTGGCCGAATTGTTATTTATCCCATTCTTATTCTTTTTGTGCTGGGTGTTTAACAAGAATGTAGAGTGCACCTATTTTAAAAGTCTTGGGTTTGATCCGACCAAGGTTTGAGCCAAAGTCTCCCCGACGCAGAACGATTACTCTATCACAAGGTCACAGCGCCGGTAATTGATCGATCCCAGCTCAAAATCGACATGCAGTCATGCATTGTCTGGGATAGAAATGCCACTTTGGAATGCTAGATCTAAAACATTTGACCATTATTTCTTATATTCTTTCTCAGATTTGCCGGACATCAAGAAGTGAATGAAGGGAAAACATCTCCCATGCCTCTTTACCAAAATACTTTCGAGGTGATAAAACACATATGGAAGGTGTCATGCGTCACATCCAGACTCCATTCAGTGTATCCTATTATTCGCTTTAAGTTAATTTCTGTTCCCAAAATGATGAGTTTGCACCACCTGACAACTAACCAAAATTTCTCCGCCACTGCAGTCTTCAAATGCTCCAATTGCACACTTTTCAAGGTGTCAGAGTCGACGAGTTGCTTTCGTCGTGACGCTTGCAAGACATTAAAATATACATATAAATTTACATATACATAAAATATACATATACATATACATTTCACCGTCATAACGGTGAAAATTTCGAAAAATAAAAAACAGCAGTTTGGCTTATTTGTATATTTTACTTTCATCAAGATATTATGCTGCTTAAATTCAATTATAATTTGCTTGCAAGACAGTTCAGATTGATGGCAAAATTTCTTCGGCTCATCTCTCACCATAAACTCTGCATTACCGGATGTGGTTTATCAAACCTCTGCTCAGTTGTCTGTCATTTGTTTGATGTTATTCATTACTTATTACTTATTCCATTTAACGTCGATTTCTCCATCCATGTTGGGTACGACGATTCGCTTGTATGGCGGCTCTCCATTTCGCTCGGTCGTTTGCATCTTCGACACGGAGCCCGAGCACTCGAAGGTCTTCGTTGATGTTATCGCTCCATGTCTTCTTTGGACGTCCAACTGGTCGGCGCCCATCCACTCTCAATTTCCGCACGCGCTTCACCCATTGACATTCGTCCTTTCTTTCTACGTGGCCACACCATCTTAAACGACGTCTTCTTATGGAGTCGCCGATAGGCTCCAGGCACACTCTAGCTCTCAGCTCCTCGTTTGAAATGCGGTCGCGAGAGGAGACTCCGCACATCCAACGGACCATCCGCATTTCGTTCACCTCAAGTCGCCTCAAACACTCAGCTGACAAGGCCCAAGTCTCGCTACCATACAGCATGCTGGTGCGCACACAAGACTTATAGATGACTGCCTTCATTGAGAGTGCAGTTGCTCTAGATGTTAAAAAAGGAGCCATCTCACGAAACCTGCACCAACCGCTTCGGATCCTCGCTCTGACTGCTGCACTTGCACCTCCGCCAGCATCAATGACATCACCGAGGTAACGGAAAGTATTAACTACTTCGTAGCTTTCCTCGTCAACCTTGAGATGATCGCCGTCACCAAAAGATGGAGCTTGATCGGCCCTTACTTCACCTTTACACCGGCGGCACACGAATGTAGCTGCTGCGGATGAAAGGCGGCCCACAATGCCACTGCAACGCTTGTGAGCCCAAAATTGACATATTGTGCACTTGATGGAATTGGAACCGACACCTTTGCGGCACACTGCACATGGATCATGGCCAGAGGGTTCTGTCTCGCCCTTGCCAGGGTGTGAAAGCATGACCTTTGTCTTACTGGAGTTGACGATCAAACCTTTACTGTGAAGAACGGCCTTCCAAGATGCCATTTTGCCCGCAAGCTCTTCCTCACTCTCAGCCACCAGGAGTAGATCATCAGCAAAAAGAGCCTCCCAAGGTAGGCCATTTCTCACGCTCTTTGTAACGGCTTCCAGAACACATGCGAATAGAAGAGGGCTCAGGACCGACCCTTGGTGAACGCCTGCACTTACATCGAACTCTCTACTGTCAACAGAATTCCATCTCACTACCGACTTTGCTCCGTCAAATAGAGTCATGATCGCTCTCACCAACCATTCGCAGACCCCGAGATTGCGTAAAGCCCAACTCACAACAGGGCGAGGGACACGATCGAATGCCTTCTCTAGGTCGACAAAGGCCAGATACAGGCTTCTCTTCTTTTCGAGGTACCTTTCTTGGAGTTGACGGACCAAAGATATTGCGTCAGTGGTTCCTCTACCTGGCATGAACCCAAATTGCATTTGATCGATGGTGACCGTTTCACGAATTTTCTGCTCCAACGTGCGCTCGAATATCTTCAATACCTGGTCCATGAGTTTGATGGCCCTATAGGAATTGAAAGATTGAGGATCGCCTTTGCCTTTGAATAGTGGAATGATGACGCTTCTTTGCCAATCAGATGGAATGCATTCTTTCGCAAGGATAACATTAAACAGGTTTGTTAACCAGTCCACTGCGATAGCACCCAAAGCTTCGATCATTTCGATAACGACACCGGAAGGACCTGGAGCTCTTCTTCTGCGTCTTTTCCGCATGGCACTTGTTACATCCGCTTTAGACAACTCAATACCTGGACCCTCAGTCAGCATAGCATCCTGAAGGTACTCGAATTGATTCTGAGTATTCAGTAAGGAGCTCATAAAGCTTCGCCACTTTTCACGCAACCTCACCTCATCTGTCAGCAAGTTTCCCTCGTCATCTTTCATGTAGGCAGGAGGAGTGGGGTCCTCCCTCTCGTTCTTCATTTGCCTTGCGACCTTGAATATGGCCTGACCAGAGTAGCGGTGTTCCAGATCTTGCGTCAACTCACACATTTTCATCTGTTGAGCGCTCCAAACCGTTTGCCGTGACTTTCGCCTAGCCTCGCGATAGCGTTCGCGATCTGACTCCTGACCTGACTTTCGCCACACGGAATACCAATGCCTCTTCTCCGCAACTGCTCTTTCCACCTCGTCGTTCCACCACCAGGTTTCCCTAGTGCGCGCGGGACCCTTTGTTTTGCCGCATGTTAATTCAGTTGCCTCGAGCCAAATGGTCTTCATTGCACTCCACTTATCCTCCACATTTGTCGCAATCTCCACTTCACTAGCTCTTCTCTTCACCTCGGCTTCAAACCTTTCACGGACGGCCTGATCACGAAGTTTCCATAACTTCAGTCTGGGGACAAACTTCTTCCTTAAGGTTTTGATCTTCTTGATGGAGTAATCGGCGACTACAAGGCTGTGTTGTTGGACGCATTCTTCATTTGGTAATGCCTTCACATTTAGAACTTCCTTCAAATCTCTCTTTCGGACAAGGACGAAGTCTATCTGGCTCTTGTTTCCACCGCTATTATACGTAATAAGGTGGTTCTCCGGTTTCGCGAAGAAAGTGTTGCATTTAGCCAGATCAAACATGTCACCTAATTCGAGAATGCTCTCTCCGTCGTTATTTCGAACTCCGTATCCTCTGCCTCCATGCACTCCTTCATAGCCATCGCTTTGACGACCCACGTGACCATTTAAGTCACCACAAAGGATAATGGATTCGGCTGTGTTGACATTTCGCATTGCATCGTGCACTGATTTCCAGAAATCTTCCTTTTCGTCAGCTTTTCTTCCTGTTTGAGGGGCGTAACCGCTAACAATAGTGAAGGGACGGCGGTTAATTAGCAGCTTCAACACCATTAACCTGCTGCTGATGCGATGCACGCATGCTACAGTTTCGATTAATTTTTCAGCTATCAACACGCCCACTCCAGCAGTCCCATCTTCGCCACCGCTCCAAAAGAACCTGAACCTTGAACCACTCGGACCAAGCCATTTTGCACTTTTCCCTCTCCACCTCGTTTCTTGAACGTACCAAATATCCACGCGTCTCCGTCTTAACACCTCAATCAACTCACCAGCTCTTCCGGACATGGAACCAATGTTCCATGTTCCCACTCTGAGTTTGTCAACCATCTCACCTCTGCGTAACGCATCAGGCAGCGTGCCGTCATTAACCGCTACGAATGAGGTCCCGTCTCCCACCATTCTTTTTTTCGTAGGCTGGTGGAGACGCCCACGGGGTGCACTGGGCTGCACCCTGCCCATTTCATTTATTGCCATTTCCATACAAGCATTGAAGCAGTATTTTATGGCCGGATGCCCTTCCTGACGCCAACCCTTTCTGTCTGGGTGGGACCCATAGCCTTGCCAATCCAAAATCTACCAAGGCAGTAGAGGATTTGATTAGGCAGAGTTACCTTCTCTGCAAAGTGTGGGTACCAAAAAAGTTTCGATGGCATTTCCTCCATCAGGGTTCCACTACCCTCCCGGATTGTCCGGGTAAAGCCAGGTTTTTGAAGCCGCCCTGCACTCGGCAGTGGTTGATTTAGTTACTACCGGCAGGAAAGATGGCAGTATCCGGGGAGCACGACCTACAAGCGCCACCAAGTAGGTAGTTCAAAAGGGGGTCGGAACCTGGACCTAGTGAACTCGTGGACGTACAACCAATGCCCCCCCTTCATAGCATTTGGTTAATCATATGCGAGTATATGTACAATTGATTTTGGTACTCCAATAGGCTGCAAAAAAAAATAAAAAAATTCTAAAAGTCTATGGCAGATTTGGCAATACATGTAAGGATCATAGCACTGCAAAGGTGGTTCCCACCAAAGCCGCCAGCAACCATGATAGCTCAATCTCCAGCTCAGGTCAGCTCGTCAGGTATTCTCCAGCAAACCACCAAGAATAGTGGCCAGTCAGAGATATGTCCAGCTTAAATGACAAAGAATAAGTGAAAAAATAAGCTATAAAAGCCGCTGGCCGCTACAATGGGACTGGGAGCCTCACCAAGTGATGTTATGAGCTTCGAAAATATGACCTGATCACAGAAAAAGAAAGGATCGATTGTCTTCACTTGGGGCGGTTTCGATTGCAGCCGCCAGCGGCTTTTATAGCTTATTTTTCGCTTATTCTTTGGATATATCTCTGACTGGCCACTATTCTTGGTTGTTTGCTGGAGAATACTCGGCTAGCTGACCTGATCCGGAGACTGAGCTATCATGGTTGCTGACGGCTTTGGTGGGAACCGCCCTTGTATTGCTATGATCCATGTATAGCCAAATCTGCGTGTACTTTTTAGATGTTTTTGAAAATCACACTAACTAAGATTTTGTAAGCCTTTTCTTCCCTGAAGTTGGCTGTGACAGCCGAAATATTGTGTAGAACAAAGTATAATAGATAATAGCTTTGGGTCTCATTTCATCACTATAGTTATTTATGCTGCTAAAGCGGAGTTTTATTCTACTCTAAACCACATGATTCATTCTGTTATGACAGCATAGAGGTCTGACATCAAACTATCTAAGCTCTGCAATGAGTCCTCTGACAGATTTTCAAAAACTTTCACCATTGCCATGGATATCTATAAAGTATTACTGTAGATATCCATGCTATTACTGTCACATCATAGACTTCTAGAAGTCTATGGTCGCATTCACGTATGATTATGATTTGAATTCAGCTCGTAGCCGCTATGGAATGATAATTGCCGGCATAGAAGTAGATAATAGTTCACCAGAACGGAAGTTTGATATCTTGCTTATGTACAATGAAGGCACATGGAAAAATCGATGGTTTGCAGATCAGCTTCGATCTAATGCATTGTATCATATAGTCAAACTATACCTTTTTGCATTCTATTTCTAGATAAGTGAATTCAATTTCTGCTGAGCAAGATATCCATTCATTTATCATGTCCGATTTCTAGATACTCCTTCTCAATCTGTTATTCATAGAACAAAGATGCATTCATAGTACATTCAATATCGTTATTCTGAGATTCAAATTCTGGAAGATTACGTGTGGAGCTTCTGGAAATTGTACGAAATTTCTATGCAAAGCAATGTAGTGCAATATCAAAGATATATTGTTATTGCTCAATATCTATAAACAAACACAATTTAGAGGGCAACAATGCTTCATTTGGAGGGCAACAATGAAAATGAAGTCAAAAAGTTACAAGGGTCTAGCAGACCCTGTCAAAGTTTGGAAAGTAAACGTATTGAAACTGCCACTGAAGTTTATTTGGATTGTTGGCTCTCTCTGGCACCTTTCCATCTGCTGAAGATCCGTAATTGCCCCAGCCTCCACGTTGTTCAGCTTTTCTTTCACAACCACCTTACCATACTTTCCGATAGGCAATGCTCTTGACTTTTCTGTCATGCCTGATGACAAAATGTTGGAAACGTCACATTTTTCACCTTCTCTGCGTTTTCTGCAGTATCGTTGGACGCTTTGAGGATTTTTATGTCCACTGTATTGGGCTATTTCTTCATTTGTTTTGCCATTTTCTTTCAAAGGACTTATTGCAGTAACACGCACACAGTGATTTGTGTATCGTTTGGAAAGCCCCGCACTCGCAGCCAATGACAAATTTTGCAGTAAATTTCCGATGATGTGCTTTCCAATAACCATCGAGTCGCAGTACCAGCCCATATTACTGGAAGCAGGCACTTTCCTCTTCAGTGGCTTTGGGAAGAGACGTGAGTCCGGCAACTTGGCGACATAAAGTTCGAGTGCGTGAACAGGACGGTTTTCTTTGCTTCCTGTCTGGTACATTCTTGCATTTTGAATGCTTTCGTAATCCTTTTGAACTAAAGAAGCTTTAGCGTTTTTAGTCAACAACTCGCATTGAATGCGAACATACTTTTTTCCATTACTGTCAGTTTCAATGGTAAAGCTGTCTTTATTCAAGTGAGGAAATGTTTCTCTGCCACGAAGCAGGAAGTAATAAAGAAAGTTGAACATAACTTCTTCCTGCAGCCTTGTAGGAGATGACCGGTCAAAATAGTGATACAGACGTAACATATCAGCTGCTTCAATTACTGGATATGCGTCTTCCTCTTTGGGCTGATTCGATTCCTTGTATTTCTTTACCATTGCTTTCAGCATTCTGTTTGAGGAATCAAATGTTGAATCTGTGATGATGTTCACATCGCCACGAATTGTTTGAAAGTATCGGTGTAACGCCGCCCGATAACACACTAAAGAGGGTGGCGCATACAGTTTGTTGTCAACTGTCTTTAATTCAGAATAAAAGTATCGCAAATAATTATTTAGATATCTTTTCGGTATCGACTCTAAATTTGTCGGCAATTCTTTCGATGTCAAAAAGTTCAGGAATTTCTGCGATGTGCGATTCATTTGAGTCATGGTTGATTTTGGTATAGATGACATTTCTATTTTGCGGAGATCTTCTTCAACTTGCTGGTCAATATCAACTTCTTATTCTTCAAGTTGTTTTGCGAAGGAATCTGACAGCTCTTATAAATATCGGTCCACTGATTCTGATGTTATCCATTCTAGTTCTTCATTATCAACCCCTGATAACTGTTGTCCGGGAATGTTACTGAGGCGAAGTAGAGACATCTTTACTCTTGGAATCTATGCTTGCAACTGGCAGCAGGAAGCAAGGAAGTAAAAGTTTGAACAATTCTATATCATGAAATTTGAAATTACCATTTTGTTCCTAGGCAGCCATAAGAAATTTCATAAATGATAACAATACTTCAATGATATCTAATATAATTAGCAAATTTATTACACCTGAATATGGACATTCAAATGAAAACTATGGACATGTCGCTAGATATCTAATCCATCTACGCATTGAATACAAAAATGTGTCTTTACTTTAGCTAATGGTATGAATGAAATGATTTCACGAATGTATTTCGTAGTCATAGAAATTTCGTACAATAATATTATATCATAGAATTTTTTGAAAGCAATGTGTGATTTAGAGGGCACTAAAGCCCGGTTCACATAACCGCTATTAGCGAGCGAACAGCGCTACTAGCATTAACGCAAACAACAATGTGCGGCCGCACTTAGCTTTCAGCGATCGATCATCGCTATTATCGATTTCAACCACTTTTATAGCATTCACGTAAAAGCAAAGAGCTAGTTGCGATGATGTATGCTGCAAAGAAGCTACGAATTGCTGTGGCGGTTGCTCTTCTCGTACGCAAGCGGAAGAAAAGAAGACGATGGTGGATTAGACCAGCTCTTCAACGCCGCAGCGATTTTGGAGAATACGTTGGCCTTCTTCCTCATTTGCGTGATAGAGATACAGAAATATATTTCAAGTATATGCGCATGACTCCGGCACAGTTTGATGATCTTCATTCAAAAGTACGACATCGACTTTCGACGATATCATCAAGAAGACCATCTGTTCCAACTGATGAAAAATTAATGATAACATTGTGCTACCTTGCGTCTGGTTGTCAGCAAGTGGATTTATCGCTACGTTTTGGACGAGGAAAGTCTACGATATCTGGAATAGTTTATGCCACTGCCACTGCTATTTATGAAGAGCTGATGCCAACTTATTTAAAGTTTCCTGACACGCAAGACGAATGGTTAACCATAAGCAAAGGATTTTGGGAGAAATGGCAGTTTCCCAATTGCATTGGAGCGATCGACGGAAAGCATTTCTCTATCCAATGCCCCAAGAGAAGTGGTTCTTTATTCTACAATTACAAACATCGCTTCAGCACATTGGTAATGGCAATATGTGATAGTGAATACAAGTTCACATACTTGGAAGCTGGAAGTTACGGCAGAGAAGGCGATGCCGGAGTTTTTTCTCGTTCTCGATTGTTTGACGGTTTGGAACATCAACGATTCAATATACCTGAAAGCAAGTTTGTAAATGGTACGGACTTTCACGCACCTTTCGTGTTTTTGGGAGATGAAGCATTTCCAATGAAATCATATTTGATGCGCCCTTTTCCTGGAAGAGGTGGAAGTGTTCCGTTGGATTATGTCACGCGAGTGTACAATTATAGACTTTCACGTGCTAGGAGGACTATTGAGAATGCCTTCGGTATCCTGTCGGCAAGATGATCTCTTTGCAAGATGATGGTCTTTTTCTAAGACCAGTCATTGCCGAGACTAACCACGTGGAAACTTTTATTCGTGCTGCATTCGTTCTGCATAATTACTTGCGCACGGCAGATCTAACTGTTGAAGAAGATATTGCAAAGCGCTACGCTCCTTCTTCGATGTTTGATCAAGAGGAGACGAATGGAAATGTGCGTGAGGGTCACTGGAGACGCGAATTGACTGAATCTTCAGGAATCGTCCGAGCAAGGCGGCTTGGTGGCAACAGAAGCAGTGGGGAAGTGCGGCAACAACAAATGGCACTTGCAAACTTCTTTGTCAGTCCACAAGGTGCAGTATCTTGGCAATCAAGTATTGTGTCTGGTGATTAATGTGTTTCTTACGATTTCGTGTGTGCGTGGCGAAAGAGACTGATCACGTTGTATTAAACTTTCGAAATTTAATGAGACTACATCTGAATATAATTAGTCTTACTAGTAATGCCTTCTTTGGTTTTGGGGATACTTTTCATTCATAAAATGATACTGTCTCATCAAACCATTAAAGAGAAAGAGTAGTTATCAATTTACGAGTAATATTATCATAATCATTATTTGTCCTGTATTACCACTTTAATCCCCATTAGTCCACCAAATGAAAAAGCCTATTTGCCCAGTTAACTGTAGTCCAAGCATCTTTTCATTGTTTTTTAATTATTTTCTTTATTATATTATGCCACGCCAGTGTTTGATAATTAATTACAAATGTAGTCTGCTTGGCAAATTAAAATGATTTTGAATTTGTTTGAATTATCCAAACGAAATGGAAATTCTCACTATGACCAATTACGCCCTGAGTATATTGGTCATAGCATCTTATTGCCATACGAGTCATGCATTACAAATCATCTTTATCTTAAAAACGAAAAACTACTATTGTAGTCTGGTGAGTGCTAATACGCAGTCAATACATTAAAATATTCCAATGCGGGAAACCAAAATCTAATAAAAAATAATACTTCGAGGAAAACTATTTTATTCCGTATATTTTTACAAAGTAGTCATTCGTTATCCGCTACATAGTTATCCGTTATCAAGAATAGTGGTTGAATCACAAAGAAGAATACAACTGTCCCATAAATGATTCCGTAGATGGATGGCCATCATCACGAGATCCATCTGGATATTGACTTTCCATGTAAGAATTTCTTTGTAGCTTATATAGTTCGAACCTTAAGTGTGCCATAGCATAGTCCTTCTCACGTTGTGAATTCATTCTTCGAACACCATCTCCGATGGTTTTGCCAAAAGCGGCATATTCGTCGTATTGGTTTTCAGTTTCAGTCAACTGCTCGACAAGTGTTTCAAGAAGGACAGTATCTGAAGACTTACCACGTTTCCTAGTGTTTGTAGTTTTAATTTTCGGTGTTTATATCGCATCTGTCTTGCAAGGTGATTCGTTATTTACCCCAGGTGAGTTTCCATCGAAATTAAAAGTTTGTTCGTTGGAATAAGGGATGCTCTCACCACAATGCGGCTCTTCCTGTGGTATAATTTCGTTTGATGGAATACATATGTATTTGACATTGTCTCCTTCGGATCGTTTGGTTCATCAAGAAATGTCATTCTTGAATACACATCTAATCGCGCTTTAGTTGGTTTCACTGCGTTACCACTTGGTTGCTTTCTACTGTTCTTATATAAAAAATAGTCTCTTTTAAGACTGCGAAATCGTCTGATGCACCACTCGACCGTTTGCCCAACTTCTTCCGCAACACATGCCCATGCCAATTGTTCGCTTTGGATGTCCTTGAATCTCCGACTCGCAATTTCATAAAGTATCTTACTTTCGCTCACCTTGTCAATCAATAATTCATCCACCGCACTTTCCATTTCAAATGACAAATTCAGCTGTGTGCGTTTTACAAAATAGAACGCTGCTCTAAAGTTATTGGCGGCCGCTAATAGCGACGATATTGATCGCATCTAGCTTTGAGTGTCAACGCACGTTGTTCGTATCGGCCACACCGAGCTGTGCGCGCCCGCTAGTAGCGACGTGAGTCAACGCACATTGCTAATAGCGGTTATGTGAACCGGGCTTAACGTGCCCTCCAAATCACACATTGCTTTCAAAAAATTCTATGATATGTTACATTGTCACCTTCATCTCACTCTTTCGTCTAACCGGGAGTGTGTCTGGCATTATACTCACTCGCATGTCTTATATCAACACGCAGAGTGGCGATGCATGTTATCGACACCAGACTTATAAAATGCATGAGTATAGCGCAAACTGCTCGAGATCGTCTGATAACAGCTTGATAATCCGGGTCAGACTACTTGCAGTATATGCTGATCAGTTGGGCATTCATATGCAAAATGCAAGAAGCATGATAGCCAATTTTTGAAAGACTGAAAGCGACCATCTGATAAGCACGTACTTATACAAAGGTGAGTGAATCGATGGTAGCCGCATTGGTGAGATGAGTGGAAGAGAAGTTTATTATCACCTTGTTGGAGATCAAAGAGAAAGTGCAGCAGGAGTTTTCACTAAGCCCATCTATCTGCGTCCCAGCCATAAGTCGAGGCTTGGAGGGGAAACTTGTTATCAAGAGGCAGTTAAGATCGGGGCCTATCCAATGGAAAGAGCCGAACATCAAACAAGAAGGCAAGGCCTTTATACAATGGCTTGTATACAGTGACATGCAGACATTAGTCTTCCAAGATGACTGGGCGAACACGTGGACATTGTTCATTCAGCATGATTGAAGTCGGAATGATGACCAATAGTTTCTGACTTTTTATCTGAAATCAGTGAATTTCTCTTTGAAGAAGAATTTACGACTGTAATTGACAAGGCATTATCGCAGCCTGAAGCGGATTTACACTATGACGCTATGTCGAGAGGGATCGTGCAAATCCTGGTATCCAAAGACAGCTAAGTGGCCATGAAATAGCAAAAACACTGGTAAAATCCGGAAAATCATCTTCCATTGAACTTTTCTTGTCTTTCAGATTTTCATCCTACTTTTAGGGATGAATGTTGTCATTCTCGAATAAAATGTCTTAGCGCAACATAGTCATCTTCTATTAATCAGAAATAGGAAATAAGTATGACGAAAATGAATGCACTAAAATCTATGAAAGTTGCCATAACATAGGCATAGGTATATGGATAGGAAAAAGTCAGCAGAAATTGAATTCACTTATTCAAAAATAGAATGCAAAAAGGTATATTTGTCAAGTTAGTCGTGGAAGTGGGTGACAACAAAGTACAGGATTTTCTTGAAGAGAACTTTAAGTGAGATGGTGAGATCCTGTCGCCGCAGTATTTTGTAAATTCATTATTGCTTTTGTGCACATGATCTTTGGACAAGGGGCAACAATCCAGATCACAAATTGGCTTGATAAATATAAATACCAACCAGAAAACAAGGAAACCAGCTCGTAAAATTTGCATTTTGCCCCAACTAAGTTCCCCCGGCATGTGCCATAATTTTCGTGCAATTTCCATTCTAGTACTTTCTATGGTATTGTTAATTTCTGTGCTTGCTGGAATGTCCTCTGCATAGACTTCTTAATGATGCTAACATTGAGAAGTCTATGCTCTATGGTAAGCTAGCAAATATAGATAATAGTCCGATCTCTATTGGTACAGGGACTATCAAGATATTAAGATATCTATATCGACATCTACAGAGATCGAAAATCATTTTGAAAGTGCACCTGATTTTTCCATTCATAAATGGGACGCTTCGATGATATGATCACGTTCAGTCCAATAAAAACCATGCTTCTTCTCGAGTTCCACCAGCTTGATCAAGAAAAGAAATGAAAAATACATAACTAGGAGCGATTTAAACTTATTCTTAATAATTTGATTAAATTGCTTAATGAATTTTTGGATATCTATCACGACGACAGTGCAATCCTTGGTTGCTATAGCTTTATGCCAAATAAGCTTGATTGAACGAGATATAAGTACGATTCCTGAATAAAGAGCTATCGTAATTCGTGATGGCATCGTTTCACAAAACAAAGATTTTCCACACAGGTAATTGATGAGAAGAACGCACTAAGGAAATTCTCTAAAATAATAGAATGAAGCTTTTGAGTAATCTTTGGATGATAGGAGAGATGACGACACTAGGACTCCGAACACACCGTAGATGACGACACACTCGTAAATGAAGAACAAACCATTACCAATGTGTACATTAAAACGTCGATTTTGTGATTCGTGGGGAAATCAATGAGCTATAGCTATGACTGATTTCGTCACTGATGCGCGGCAGTTATCTTCCATATGATAAATTGTTGCTTACTTCAGAATGAAATGAATTTGACTTGTTGCAGTTAAACATCTGAACTGCAATATTGTATTTAGCAAAATTCTTTTATTCAAGTGACACCAAGTTGGTATAGAGCTAAATTGATTTTGATTAGTGTCCCATCCCCTTAATGTATAGATATCCATGGTTTTTCCATAGACTTCTATAACCTGCTTGGGTGGCTTGTGCATGTAGTGCTGCTATGGAGAAGGTGTCTCTGCATGTTGCGTCCCACGCTAGGTACCTGCCACCTGAAAATGGGAAAAGAGTGACACCGATTATAACGAGCAATCATTTGCGTATTGTAGGAAATAAATGAATTTTATATGAATTCAGGACTACAATATCGTCTGAGCATGACACAATAAAACTGACCATATTATGCAACTGACTGGTGGTACTGAAGTTCTATGTGTAAATGGCGACTTCGAATCATTGTCACAGAAGCTGTCTTCACATGGGTGTTCTCAAGTATATGTTGCTTATATATCTCTGCATTTGATATTAAATGGTGAGGTGATAGCTAGCTGATGAGTCACACGGCATGTCCTTATCTATTTGTGTATTGTGTAATAATGTCTTTATCATCCGCTATTTCTTCATGCAGTCGATAACATTCACGTATGGCTTCAGCAAATCGTCTCTACAATTTTAAAAGGCAGGTGTTTGACTCAGTTTCCTTTCACTGGCACAATGTATTTTTTGAGAAATTCTTGCACTAATCGTAATTATTTTTTGTCTATTTAAATATTTTGGTGTGATATACGTTTTTTCTCTTTATTTTCTGATTAGCTTAGTAGTGTCAATAGTTAAATAATTTGTGTCTTGAATATGTTGTTCTATACGTTGTAGGCTAGTTCCAATGTTTATAGTCAGTGTTATAAACCCATTGAACGTGAAAAAGTAGCTTTTAAATTGTCTCAAATAGAGAGGTGCGTGAATCGTCCAACCTTATTGTTCCACATTTTTTTGTGGAATTGTACGAGGGCCCTAGATTAGTAGTCTTTTTGATTTTGACTCTTGTCCAAACTTACGCCTGTTCTGTTAATTTTTCTTTCTATATTTTTGTTATATTTTTAATGAAGGTTCATCATGTGCGACCGAAAATGTCTGTGTATTTCAACGATGCTGCACCATAAAACCATGGATTTCTATATTAGCTATTCGCGCAACTAGTGCTTGATTGTCTTTTTATAGCATTCCGCGAGTTAGATGTTTGTAAATGCCCGATCCCGTAGCAAAACCCCTATGTGGTTGAAAACTCCTGTAGAGCTCCTAGATATTATTGTGCATAATTTAGCTATGTCATTTGGAACAAAAGAAGGCAACAATGCATCACGTAATGATGATATTCGATGCGTGTGAAACATATTTTAGAAACCTCAGGTGGCTTATATCTACATTGCTGCCCACTTTTTTCCTACATTGATGCCCAGTCAATTTCAATAACGCACGAAATTGTTAACATAGATTTTCTCGGGCAACAATATAGGATATTTTCAGGCGCTTACGCGTCCTCAAATGTCCTACATTGTTACTGTGTAGTATTATGGATACTGTATTGTCATCGGGATGAGACACTGCCGACATCTACGTACATTAGTAGTCATGTAGACTTTGAAGACAGTTGATTGTTAACTGTCACGATTATACATTCTCAAAATGACTTTCAAATGGGTAGTAGATCGCTGTAACACAAGTTGCAAAACCCAAATAAATGAGCAAAACCATACTATTCATTTCATTTTCCCAAAAGAAGCTGAAATATTCAGGAAATGACTAAAAATATTCGAGAATTTTACGAGGGAATTTGGAAGCTCATAAGATCAAGAGCATCTACAACAATTCCTTGAAATCCGGTGAATTTGTTATTTCTTTTTCGACACATTTAGTCAATAACAGCAATTCCATTCGAGGAAAGTTGTCTGATGTCAAAGATCTCTACTATATCGAAAAGGTAAGCGAGTTAAAATGACACATTATATTGAATAGCAAAGTTTTGGCTTCAACTGGAATACAGAAAAATTCAGCTCTTTTATCTCATTCCTTCTTCCGCGAATCAGATATTCAAGCTCTGGAGCAATGCAGCTTCATTGACACCCCGGCCCGTTTGCGGTCCAAATTTTCCATGGTTCTATCGATGTGATTAATGTAAAGATTCCAAAGCTGGAACTTCAAAAACGAAATGAGCATTGCGATCCTGTGAAATCAATTCATGATTGGAAACTTCATTATCTAGAACGGCTCCTTGTTGTCATGCTGCATGGATGGTCTCAAAATCTCCTAACCTGAGTCATGGATAGCTAGAAATATATATATATATATATGATATGATATATGATATATATATGATTTATATATATATATAAATAGATAGTATAGATTGTGATAGTATTCTAGCTGTCCATGCCTGAGTGGAGAGTCATTTTGCATAAAAGATGTAACTGATACAGAAAGATCAAAGTGATTTCCTCTATAAGCATTCCGAATTGTGTCACAAAACTTTGAGCGCTGCTGCTGGTCGCTCAGAATCAATCAATTTGGATTTTTCGAACATGCCTGAACCCGCTAACTCGGACTCAAAAAGAAATGCATTATATGCAAAATTAGTGGTTTTTTTGTCAGAAAAGTCATGCGTAAGCCAACAGTCCTTCGTGTCATTTGATTCAGATCAATTGAGAAGATACCCCGTCCGAAAAATGCTTCAGCTTATTCAGAGGCACAAGATTATTTGCTATATTTCTCAAGATGGATTGATTGTACCAACGATTTGTCTGATGGACATGTCCATAAAAGCATGGAAATTATTGAAAATCCGCATGGAGAAAACACGAAAATATTCTATCCCATAAAAACTAAAACAATGTTTTCTAAAAACTTAGAATTCGTTGGCAAGAATGCTGTGAAAATGGACATACATTTCAATTTTCTGTATTGAAGGAATTCTTCAATTGTTGTATGAAAAATTACACATCAGAATCGAAGTCTGGATCCACCCAAATTTGTGGTCGAAAGGTGAAGAAGTTGTCAATCAAGATCTCATGTCTTTTTCTTGAGATAACGATCGATTTACACGAAGTTATTAAAAACGGTCAAATGGATGGCCTAAAAAAACGTCTATAACTTCAGTCGGTACTTCTATTCTTCCCCCCCCCACATTTCTGTTGTTCACACCCGAAAGTGTTGCATCGTCAACGACCTTCTCTTGTTCCTACGGGCAATCTCACTAGCGTCGCATAGCGTTGAGTGTGTAAAACTCCTCTTATCTGACTTGCAGAACATTTACAGCCTCAGAATTAGACAACTGCTCGTCATTTGTCTGTAGACAACAACAGACGAAGTTCATGATCACAGCTGTACCTTGTATTCTAACTGAGTATCCAAGGAACCAATCCATCATGTCTGGGTTCAAGTAAGACTTCTCAGTCGTGTTGTACTGTCATTCAGTGACAGATGAAGTCCATTCTAAACCCGATGTGACTATGGCGAAATTTGATGATTTTGGAAAACTTGAAACATGTGGAGGGGGGAAGAATAGAAGTACCCTTCACTCAACTGCGTAATACGCAATCTATCCTACATCAAAACCATAAGTAAATTAAATATGCATCCTCAGTTAAGCCTTTGCATAAATTACTTCCTTAGTTCAAATTTCGGATTACTAATGTATTTAGATATCGGTAGTGTCTCATCCTGATATACAATACTGTATAGAAATCCATGATAGTATCATTGCGGTCCGATTATTTAGACATAGCATTCATTTGAAAAAATTCGGACTGCAATTATATCATTGTTGTCTACCTCTTAGATATGGAATTCTATTAAAATAGGAGGGCAACAATGATAGTAAATTTGATTGCAAAATAGATTAGTAAAGTGTATCAAAATATATTTCGCTGCCCTGGCCTTATCAATTGAAATAGAATCTATCTATTTCAATAGATAAGGCCAGAGCGGCGAAATATATTTTGATACAATTTATTAATTAATTTTTGTGCATAGAAAGACTAAAATACTGAAAAACAATATTATTTCATTAATTTCAAAAAAATGATATCAAAGTCTTTCTTTACAAGATCAATTGAAACTACTAAAAAAGATAGAATTGTTGCCCGCCTTTTAAATAGAGTCCTTGAACGTTTATTTTGATGATCCTCTTATGAGTTTCATATTAATCACAGTGACAATGTAATTGCGGTCATCTTTAAAGAATGGCCACAATTATAATGCTTCAGCACTACGCACTTCAGCATTATCATTGTGGCCTTCTTTAAAGCGGACAAAATCATTCATTGTTGCCCTCAGAGATGCATGTTAATGTTATATTTTGGCAATGCCGTAGTAGGGACGTGGGCATGTTTAGATATCTATGCTGATGTTTACGGTTGAGGGCATCGACAATGCGAACTATGGAAATCTATAGAAGTTATAGAGGTCTAGGTATGTCTATGTCATGTCATATATGTGCATGGACTGTGATGATAGAAAATTTTAACCTTTTAATAGAAAATAGTGTATTGTTGACCATTGAAGTCTTCCAAAAACCCGGTAAACCGGCACCGGGACGAGATCTCCAAACCGGTGCCGGCCAAGAAGTCTACCGATCCAAATCATCCAAACCGGAAAAATAGAAGAACTCAGGCTCATCAGCCAAATGATGACAGATTGGCCTCATGGGATAAATATGCGGCATGCTTTACAGCGATCTTCCATTGTTGAGCCGAAATCTCCTGTCATCATGTTCTCATTCTATGAATGATTTTGATTGTGAGGTGTCCCTTACTTATTCACTATGACTTAATCTTCAATTTTATATGATAACCCAAATTTCAAATTTACTAACTACTGTTAATATGTGCACTTATACTCTTCCCTGCAAAAAAAGAGTTTTACCCATAGGTTCTTCTTTATCTGAAATACTCGCAATACTATTCATGGATACCCTTGAAATTGATTGATAACCAAATATACCACAACGATGGAATTATGTGGCAAATGTCGGACGAGGCTGCAGGTCGAGACTGATATTTATGTCACATTGCTGGAGCGCAATCGTGCATTTAGCCGAAGAAACATCACAATTCAAAACCACTGCTTTTACCTCAGCACCTCTAGTATCCCATTTATCTCAGATGCAATTAATGAGAAATTCAAAGAAAAATACGTTGGCAGTACGATAGATATATATTTCACATCAGAATTTATGAACATTCTACCAAACAACAATCATCCACATACAAACATCCAAAGATTTGTCAAGATATCCCAAACCCTATCATCATATAAATCTAGGACTTCAATCCTATCTAGGAAATCAATTCTTTTCAAAGACATCCAACTGAAAATAAATACGAGTAATAGAGATAAGTGCAATGAATTTACATCACTGATATTTTCTGACTGCAAAATATATTTCATTTTTTTGTAACATCTGTGTCAGCAATCTCTTTCTATGAATACTCGTACTCTCATTTGATAAGGCTGTTTTACAGCAAAAATGTATGTTCCTTTGAAACTTTATGAAAAACATCATACTAGCAGTTTGCTTTACAGAGTGAGTCAAATTGAATGTCCCTATTCTTAAGGTGTCGCAGATCAATGAATATCCAACGAATTTTGAAATGCGATGTATCATTTTAAACCTCTGAGTTTGGCCTGAAATTTTGCTTTTTTGAGAAGTTCATAGATGTGTTGACTTTGTGGATATCTAATACAAAAAGATCATGACTGAAAATTAAAATTACAGCTGGAAAACCATATCAATTTATCTGTTAAAAAGTGTGAACGCGACCATTGCTATGCATAACAAACTGTAAAAATGATAAATCAAAGAAAGAGCGTGAATCAAGCTTTAGTGATCATGATCATTCGACCTATCTTCATTCCTCGCTACAGGTTTTCTTCATCTTTTCGGAATGCTTGAAATGACGGTTTGGCATGTCCCTCGACTGACACTCCATCAAATGCTTTTGATTTTTGCTTTCAGTGAGGTCAATTCATTAAATTTTTGGTCAGTCAACTATAATGATTCCTCAAACGGTTCCAGCAGGACAACAGTCATCAAACTTTGCGGACTGAATGTTGATAGGAATTCGATTATCAAACAACCGATCAATTATCGATCAACTTCTTCGAGTACTTCCCTTGTCCGATGGTTTGAAGCACCTTCATCTCACCAATGTTTTGCAAATCGTATGAGAGTCATGAAATACCGCTCAGTAAGACCGGCTGCGATATGCCCTCAGTCCTCTCTCTTTATGAGTCCTGCACACGGATGATTGAAGCTGCCAGAGACTGATTCCGCTACTGGCCCAGTGAACCACAGCGTTCTTGTATTCCACAATGACTGCCACTTTTTCAGCCATTTCGTCGAACCTTGCAACACAGTCTACCAGACTGGTAGTGACTTCGTTCAGCGACTCATGCAAATTCCTTTTAGAGCTCACAAACCAACATTTTCAATAGAGTCAAAACTCATTCCACTTGATTCCAGTGTCCACTTTCTTTTAAGTATTTGGCCATCTTATAGCCACTCCAATTACCATAAAGGCCATTTAACACCTCAATTGACTTCCCCATTGACTTCATGTAGAATTAGACAACTTTCCTATAAGTAAAAAAATACAGATAAGCTGCCCAAAGTATTGTGATACATTATGTATGCCACACATGCAACATGTAAAGCTAGGAAAAATTTTCAAATTTACGTCGAATTTTCAAAATAGTCGAATATTGCAAAAGTAAACATATCTATGAACTTCTAAAATCCACCAAATTGTTGACAACACTCAGAGGTTTAAAATGATACATCGCATTTAAAATTGATTGGATTTTCACTGACCTACAGCACTTTATAAAATATGGACATTTAATCTGACTTATCTGACTTATTCGTTCAAAATCACATATTGCGCTGCTTGTAGCCAATTATTTACTTCATTGTATAAAGGTTTCGGGGCATAAATCGGAAGTTTTCCAGCTTATGTCGAAGTCCAGTATTGCTAGGTTTTAGCCTGGGCAAGATTCGTGGTACCCTGAAAATTGTTATACATGTAACTTATATTGTTCTTATTACAATATCGACAATTACACTAAGTTCGTCATATGCTCTGTAAGTAACAGTCTCCGACGAAAATAGACATATTGCATATTGCTTCGCGGCCTAGGATTTCTACATTTCTTGCCTTACTGGATTCATAGAATACCTTTATAATCCTTGAACAGTACTCTAGAGAAAATATGACTGAGTGAGCCTATTTTCCTGATTGTCAATGGTATACGAGTACAGTAGTTGGTTAACCAAACCGCAAATCAGAACATGATTTTATGTAGGTCAACGAAGTTTTCTATTTTTCGCTTCGCGAATCACGACTCCATTCGAATCGATTCTAATTTTTTCAATTCACAAGTGTCTTATGCGAATAGACGTGAATGTGATATCAATATTCTCTCGAACATCGTGACTCTACATGACTAATAAATAGCAAGTCTTATCATAAATGTTCGCCCTTATTATTTGCTGGTATCAGTTTATGCGTCCTTCTCTGTGGTAGCCCATATCAGTCTGAATCTCGAAAAAAATCTGAAATCAATTTAAGAAAATCATGCTAGTCATCAGATTTGAAAGGTCAATCCACAGTAATCAATCAATGATATAAACATAATGATTAACAAACAAAACCTAACTTGACATACCTGAAATAATGTATTAAGGAAGACTAAGTGTCCATCGAGATTTGAAACTTAGATAGATAAGAAAAAACAAACAAAATCAATTGTTTCAGATACTTCTGGCTAACAAAGTCCTTGCATCAGACCTAGCAAAAGAGATGCTAAGATATACATGCTAAGCCGTTGGTGCATCTCTGTGTGAATGGCATTTTGGCCTGCATTTAACTGGAGGGCTTTTCGGTCTGCCACCCGTTGAAGTACCATTGTCACTTCATCGCCCCACACACAGACTGGACACGCTTCCAACCGAGCTGGTGACATTTCTCATCGTTTTGTTTGGTGGTTCCTCTCTTCAGCGGCTTTGATATATTCATCTGTGGTGCTCGCTCCATCATTAATATTTGGGTTGAGCGGGTGCACCACAGTAATATCAAAAGTTGCTGACCATCCTAAGGATGGAGCCAAGACATCTGCTAGCCGATGATTGTCGCCTGTTGGATCTGCACTTTGTTCTAATTTGGGACTCAACATAGCGACACGACAATGCGAAAAAGTTGAGTCTCGAAGCTTGTTAAGGCGCTGAACAATGTCCGGTCCATGTCTACATGCACGAGCATAGTAGCCCGAAACATCTAAAACCTTTCCGGGGCACATTGTACAAACGGTGTTCTTTTCATTTAAAGGTAAGCCAAGCCTCATTTTCAAAATTGTGATATTGTGAAGACATAAATATTTCAGTGATGTCTAAAACATTCAAGCATGTTCATCCAAATGAAGGTCATTCAAAAGTAACTGCGCATTGATCAGCTATTAATGTCATCTGAAACGGTGATTAGACGATTGGAATGAAATATATTCGTGCAAAAGTCCACGGCAGACAACATTTGACGCGTCTGTTAGAACACAACAGTTCTTGAGAATACGCATTTGATTCTAGAAACGCTATACTCATATCATGAGTAAACATAAGTGGCGTCGAATAATTCACAACTTTTGAAGGAGTCTTTCGCTTGGACAGAAAATCGGAACCGTCGTGCAATTTCGGTAATCCCGTATCAATTAAACGAACAGCTCGAAGGTACGAATTATTCGTAGGAGTAGTTGTTCGGAAACCGCTCTTGACATGACATATTGACATCACTGCAGAAAATCAGTTCAGGTGGTATCATCAGAGATCAGCGTGATCTGTTGCCAAATCAAAAAAGTTTATTTAATCTGATACATGCGAGTTGGATTTTATACATTTCGACGTTTCTATGTTCGGAGGATAATTGACAACAGGTTTAAAAACATTAGTTAAAAAACACAACAGGCCTGGTTATTTGGTCCTCGAGAGCCTTCTGGTGGCTGATATCTTCACAAGCTGTTCGGTGTTTTTTTATGAATTCATTTAAATGGATCAGTTTTATGAAAAATCAGCATTTTAACGAGGAAGTTCTATTTTCTCGACTGTGGGTGGAAAGGTCAAATCGATAGTAACCCCCTAACAAAAGCTCATGTCACCCCCCTCATGCTACAAGTGTATTCCATTCAACATGTTTTATATGGCCGGATAGTATAATCCATCTACATGATAATATCGCTCTGCTATCAACCAAAAAGATTTTTTTGCCAAAATTGAATGCGAATTGCAATTATATATTCCAAAGGATGTTCTCATCAACAATATTCGAAAAGAATTTAATGTCATTTCGAGACAAATTTACATGCAAGATGAGAAAGAATAATGGGGATTTTACATTTATGTCGTCTTATCTCAATGTCTGCACACACAAAAATAGCAGAAACAATATGACGAGGCAAATTCAGTTTTGTTCCATTGAACAAGATGTACTCTGCTTAAAATGCTCTTACTGAGAGCAAAATCATTCCAAGAAGCAGTGAATTCATGATTACTCGTTTTGCACTTTAGTGCAATATATTCAGTGAAGTGTATATTTCCTCGAAATGAAATTCATAGAAAATATGCAATTAAATGATACATGGTAATAGTACACATAATAATGGCAAAGCTGTATATAGGTCATAAAGCATGTTTTAAATTCCGAAATTGAAAATTTCAGAAGACCATCTAGTTGTATTTTCCAGTCATACGAATGTTGCATGGAATTAAAATGATCTTCCTCGCTTCTTTAGATGTTCGACTTGAATTTAATTAAATCATATTCGGAGATCAAATAAATCGCATGCTGTAGTATTGCTAAGTTTGTTTCTTTGCTATTCAATCACCTGATATTTGTTTTCAACTTGAATATTCAAATCGACCAACAGCTGAGATGAGGATTCGGTCCGTAATGAATGTCAGCATCATTTTCGCATTGTATGTTGCAAAGACATAATTTTGTGGCGCCTCAATCACATAGTCTTCTGCTTCCAAAAGCAGCTTTGGTTGATAAAAATTTACTATGACCAAGACCAGAACATCAGTGTTTTGAGAAAAGAAAGTTATTTGAACATCTACTCTCTGCTGCAAATACTCCCAAGCATATCATTAACTTGTGTTGTTTCAAGGTTGCTGTCTGGAAAAAGGCCGATGTATCTACTGCTTCTCGTGTGACCTGCCGCTACGGTGATAATCAAAGATACCGTATCTCTGTGTCGCCAAGAATAAGCGTCTGGACGCGAAACGTCGGTGAATTTGTTGATTTTTCTAATAATAATCGATTCGGCATAAAAGAACCTCGAGGGAATCTTTTCTGTTTCATGTTTCTGAATCGCATTGAGGAATTCCATTAAAAATTTCGAAATTCCATCAGAAACGCACGGGTTGAATATGACGAGTCACTCGTAAGTATTGAGAAAATTAAATCAAAATATGCCTTTGTAAGTCTACTTCAAATTCTTAAGCACTCTTAAGAGCTTCTAAGTGTTTTACAAAATTGGCATTGAATTCTAGAAAATATGAACATTTATCACATAAGACAGACCCTACTTTCAAGATTTTTCAAGTCTTAATCAACGATCACAAGGCAGTGTACAACGCGAAGCAAATTATATTTCGGCTGTACGTAAGTGCGTTAGTGCAACTTTTTAAAATCTTCAGTGAAAGCAAGTGCGGCTAGATTTGTATAATCTATGTTTTCAGGCCGCAATTTTCTTTGATGGGTTTGATGGAAAATGTTTTTCATAAATAGCACACTGCTGGTTTTTCCGCAGGCAGTCATTAGAGAAACGAATAATCGTCACTCTCCTTGTCATGTATTGACGATGATCATTGGATTCGTCAAAATCGTTCTAAGTGATAGTTACGCACGTTGTCGACACCATCAGAGATGCATTTTTGGTTTTCGTTTATCACATGACAACTGATGGTGCTAAAAGCATCATTCTTCTCTATACAAATTGTTACACAAAGGATTGAAGCAAAGCTACACTCTTCTGTGCACACCATGCTCTGTAGGATTGACAGGCCTCTAACAATCGAGATTTATTGATCTCTAAATGATCCCTAACGGCTCTTTATCTAATACTGTTACTGTGTGGTCAGATTCAACTATGGTATTTTTGCGTAAAATATGGTATTTTGCGTGAAAATAACATTTCATTTTAGATCTAAATTTTAAAAAACATGGTTTTAAGAAGTCAGATCCACACGGTGTAGCCACTGTTCGGAGAAAGTTTTGTTTTTAGAGCAGTCTGATTTTTTGTGGTCTAATGTTCAAACTGCTGCTTCCAAAGTCCAACTTAGAATCACAACTACCGGTATGTGAACTATGAACACATGCAATCAACAATGCATTTAACAAACGCATAATTCACTTTTTCTCTTAAGACGTACTTTCGCTGCTGATGTCAAATTATTCACGCAGGAGGACAATCCTCTCTTTACTTGTTAACCAGCAGTCTACTGTAACACCCTTCGCGATCGAAACTCACAATGGTATGATCAAGAAGTAATAAGAACAAGTTTATTTCGCCTGATGCTGTATGAGTGACCAGACGAAAGGCTTCAGCAAGTCGCGTTATGAGGTTACTGTAAAATTTGATTTTGCTGCTGGCTAGAAATTATTGAATCTACATGTCTATTCTGTAACAAGAAGAAAACAAAATTATTCGTAAACTGACAAATCAGATGAGTAATCACAGTATACGTGTACTCTGAAGCAGTTAATTGACCGGTCTCGTAAAAGTGCATCTGCTTCTCGACTGTCAATTGCTTAGAAGGGGAGAAGGGGATGTGACTTGCAGTTCCTACAAGAATCCAGTTATTATTTATTTACGAGTATAATCCAGTGGAGAATGATGATGATAAATACATATAGAAAATATGTAAGCATATTCATTCCAGTATACAGGCCAATTTAGGCACAACATTTTCTAATTTTCCAGCAGTTTTTTTTTTCAGAAAGTTTGTCCTCATTCAGACCACTGCAGTACTCATCTAGAAATAGCAGCCGGTGATCTTGTGCTGTTACTTCTTGCAAATCATTGCTTGAATTGACTGAATAATATTGTGATACATTCGCATGCAGGTGTTGATAATATATATGTTTATGTTTTACCACGGAGCAGCAATTCACGACACTAAAATCTTCAAATGTCCTTCAATGCAGTAGTGCTGTTACTAAATTGGACTGCTGACTGCATTTGTTTATAAAAGATTTTTCATATATCCGAGGTGCATTTCTAATTAATCTTATCGCTAAGATAAGTCACCGTATGTATTCTTGCTGGTTTGAACCACCATCTGCATATCTCCATAAACCCGTTAGTAAATTCGCGTACAAATTCCAAGACGGAAATTCCATTCATCAATTACGTCCATGGAACAGTACATTAAAGTGTATCATTCTCTATCGAATCCCATGCAATTAACGAACATGTGAACAAGCAACCATAACGATAAGATGCTGCATGAACTAAATTTCTACAAATGTTCAACTTGTAATTAAGAGGAAACTGAACGGCCTGCTTGATACTGTCAAATATCAAATTAATTAAACCATTTTCTGGACTCTGTCAGGAGATGCCTTCTTGAATCGCTAAATAAAGTAAAAAGGTACCATCTCATCTATCTTAAATAATTGTGTCATGTCAAGAATATGTCTCTATCTATTAAATTCCAAATAAATTTAGTACGATACATAAATTGTAGTGAGGCCATTCTTGGTGTAAGCTTATGTTTGTGACCATAGAGTAAGTATATTAGGTAGAGTGGTAACTCCGCATTTATTAAATCCCCATTGTGTATACACTTTCGATTTTATTAGATGAACTCAAAGGAGATGCAGTCGGAATTGTTTCAAAATGTGATACATGTACATTTATGCAGTTTTGAAGAAATTACAACGCAATTGACCGATCATGACAGTAATGCAGAAGAAAATGACATTATTTTACAGATCGTCCGTGTGATGACAGCCTTGGAGAGGTAATGTTTGTTGAATTGGCAACTCGATGACCTGCTATTGCTTTCAGGCTCAACCTCTTAAGACTATTTTCTTAAGCGTGATCATATCACAGGCAACCTGCCACTTGCAGAGCAGAATGACTTGATCAAAGACAATGATTTCAATTAACTTTGAAAGATGTAAATGGGTCCAAATTACTATTCAGATTCAAGAAATGAAACATGAATTTAGTGAATCATGAAATCATGCCGGTGAAAATTGAATTAAAAACTTGAAATTTCAGCCAAGAAAGCACGAATAATATTGCGACTTTGTCATGAAGACTTTCATTATAATACAATTCATGAAAATCCCTTGATAATCAGCTTGATTTCCGCTTAGTTAGGATGCTTATTACCAATTATTCATTCCTTTTGATATCCAACTTGTTTCATACTACTTATTCAGGAGAGTCATCTCGGTAGTATATAAATTGGCAAATTTTGACTTTTTTTAGAACTGCTCAAATATTCTTTTTGGACCACGGGAACGTAATCTCCGCAACAAACTGAATCTTCTGATATAGAAATTTTCACTGTATACAGATACTTTTTTGAGCCGACACTAAACCTACATATCCCTTCTCTATGTTTGTGACATTTTCAATTACCACTGGCTTTCTCAGGAATTAAAAGAATTTTTTTTAATACCCAATATTTCGTTATTCCTCCTCAAGGGTAACAGAATGAATGTGTCGGACAGATAGCAGATGTCAGTTTATGTACAGATTAAGCAAATGACGCAGTAGGACATCAGTCAGTCGCTAGTGGAACTCAAGAAATCGTCTGACTGCCACAAAGTGCAATTGACCTGGCAGCCAGCCAACTCCGCAAATATGCGCGCAAGCAAACGACATCCTACACAACCACAAGAAAAAAGCGGTGAAAGATTGCTACTACTAAAAAAATGGTAGTAAAGTTTCAACAACGCAATTATTCACGATAATTCCTTTATTTTTGTCTATGAGGAGAGTTTCCAAGGCTTTTCGTCTTGGTGTAATGGGTTCGAATCGCAATATCGCAATTCTTCCACGAATGAATGATGTCCTTCTGTAATATGTTGATACATAGCAGATTCTGATGATATGAGATTCTTGATTTTAATGTCTTTTTAGTTTGACCGACGTATTTCTTACAGCAAATTTTACAAGTTATCTCGTAGATCAGATTTTCACTGCAATACCGTTGTCTTACTTCGGACATATTACAGTATCAATATTGTCGCTGCACGTTGGTCGCTTAGCGGCTTTGCATATTGATAAATGACTCTCATCTGCTTCTCTGGATCACAGTTTGACCTTGTGTGCTTCGATGAATTGATGTATGCTGATTTCACTGAGCTTCAGAGTAGGGTTGTAACCGGTCAAATTTTTACTCGACCCAACCCAACCCAACCGGCCGGTCGACCAGCAATTTTCTAATGTCATGCTTTGTTCTATTACAGGAGCATGAATTAAACTTGCATCCTTTTCTGACGAATCCTCCATATACATGATCATCTCTGAGTAAATCAGGAGAAGAATCAGTTGCATCCAAAAAGCTATTTAATACATATTTGTTAAAGACTATTCAATACACAATTACAGCAGGCCTTTCAGCTTTTTAACAATCTATCTGTTATCGGAACTATCCAACTTATATAAAGAATCTTGTTAATTTAGTTTACGTAGACTTGAAATTCTCCTCCTACATAGGCCCTACATATATATTGAAGCTTGAACCTGTTCAATAAAAATCATCTCTTCAATTTATGAATTAAATCTTGCAAAGAAATAATTTAGAATGTAGACCTAGCATTTTCACATACGCAACCCGCGATTGCTTTTTCCTTATAATGTTAGATCTAGCCGCTTTTTGATTTAGCATTACAAAGGCCTGTTAATGTTAGAATGACTTATCATATCATATCAATATGAAATTGATTGATTACGGGAGATGCAATGCTCTATTCATTTCAACTACCAAAGACTGTAAATATGAACTTTTTTGAGTACAACGTAAATTTCAACATTGCTCCGGCCTAAAAATAAAATAAATAATCAATGAACCTGTTTATACTCGGTAGCACATTAGGCGCGGAGCCTTTCTTCCACGTGTGCGAGGTGTTATTTATGCCACTCTCATTCTGCCCACTTCAGGCCTACTGATGATAAAGAAACGATCTGAAGTAGCATTGTATTGAATTTCCGCATTCACAGCAGCAGACATCGTGACTGATGGGATAGCAAGACAAGAGTTTTATCATATATTATGGTTTGTCCAAAGAATAACAAACACGTAGCGTTCGCCCCCCCCCATCTGCATGTATAATCGTTAGAGCTATCTGAACGTCACAGTTGATGTCACAACCATAACTAAATCGACTGACCACATTTATTTTAAGTTATTGGTCTATGTCTACGTTGCAAAATCATATCATTATGCGATATCGTAGGTAGATACAGAACTATAAAGAAGGGTTGTAACCGGTCAGGTTTTACTCGACCCAACCCAACCCAACCGGCCGGTCGACCAGCAATTTTTTAATGTCATGTTTTGTTCTATTACAGGAGCATGAATTAAGCTTGCATCCTTTTTTTGACGAATCCTTCATATGCATGATAATCTCTGAGTAAATCAGGAGAAGAATACATTGCATCCTAAAAAACTGTCAAATATAGCATATTCGATACATACATGTAATTAGATATGATATTAATATGATATTAATTATATATAATATATGATAAATTAAGCCTTTCAGCTGTTTAGCAATTTAGCCCGTGTACCGGAATTATCTGAATAGAGAATCTTGTTAATTGCATTTATATAGATTTGAAATTCTTCTCTTGTGTTGAAGTTAGAGCTTGTCCAATGAAAGAAATCTCAATCTGTGAATTAAATCTTATAATGAAATAATTTCGAATACAGGCCCTAGCATCAGCACTTGCGTAACACGTGAGTTTTCTTTCTTCATGATGATATATTTAGCCTATGGATTTAGCATTGCAAAACCTTGATAATGTAAGAATGATTTATAATTGCAACTTTAATTCAAACGAATTCTACGAATCAATATGAAAACCGATTGATTGCGGGAGATGCAGTGCTCTATCCATGTCAACTACCAAAGATCGCAAATATGAGCCTATTTTAAGCAGAACTAAAGTTTCAACACTGTTTGCAGATAAGAAAGATCTGAAGTAGCACTCTATATGTAGTTTCTAAGGATTAAAAACACATAACTTACAGGCCTCCAATCATTGAAACTGTCTGAATGTCAGTTGATGTCAGAAAGCATAACCAAATCTACAGACTACATAGATTTTAAGTTATTAGTCTAATAAGTAATGGCAGTGGGCGGGAGGACCACATTCAAGAAATTTTCAAAACTTAATTATTCTCTCCCGAACTGTTTATGCCACAATAAAGGAAAAATAAAGTTTAGGTACAGAGTTGCCAACATTTCGGGTCCTGACCCTTTCTCAAGTTTTTTTCAAGTCTTTTTACTGTCAACTGCCTTGAGAGAGGTTCAGGACCCGAAATGTTGGCAACTCTGTACCTAAACTTTATTTTTCTTTTATTGTGGCATAAACAGTTCGGGAGAGAATAATTTAGTTTTGAAAATTTCTTATCAGTCTAAGCTTATTTTCGGTTTCACATGAAACAAAGTAGAGTAATGCAGAAAATAGAGGTACTCATAGGGCCTCTAACCAAAACTCAATTTTCGTGGCAAGATCATTTCACTAGAAGATACCTAAGTATAGATATAGCATGTCGGAGGCAATTATATATAGGTTTACGCTTTGAAGTCTTATACAAACTATCTTTAAACAAATCTTCATTCGTTTTTTGTCATTTTTCAAGAATCTTAGATTTTTTTGTTTGATCGACCGGTTTTTCAAATTTCAACCTTTGAAGTTCCGGCAAAACTTCAAACCGACCCAACCGGCAACTGGTTTTCGACCATTTCGCATGCTCTTAGGTCCGACTCAGTCTCGCTTTCTCCATACGTTTAGTGATCTCGACTAAACGTTTTTTCCTCCATACTTGGTGATGCAGGCATATTCAATTTTAAGGAACCTGAGCCGCACCCTCTTTCGACCAGGGAAACCCCTGATGCTGAAAGAGACCATGTGACCACCATCGCCCGTGGATCTGTAGAAGTTTGCCGACGATTCTCTCGGTCACTACTCTTTAGTCTTCGACCGTTCATCGCCGTTGAACACCTGGGACTTCTGGATAATATCTCAATTCCTTGATGATTCGGTCGACGCATCTGCGTTTGCCAATTTTTTTTAGATATTGGCGTGTTCGATAGTCGATATTTTCTTTAAAGCTGTGATAATGCCACAAAAATATACAGTTTTCCTGTACACATTAATTTGACGCGCAAAAGATGTGAAACAAGGTATCAGGAAAAATTCCGAAATATCAGTTGAAAATGGAGATGGACAAGACTTTATTTTACTAATATGTGCATGTACGTGTGTTTATATTTCATAGATGCCAATCAATCCAGTTTACTCTATTGAACGGACGCAATGATGGAAACATGATTGATGGAATTGCTATATCTTATCACAGAACTTGATTTTTTTTATTTACTTGAATTTGATATATTTAGTCCGTAGGGAATAATTTTCATTGAAAAATTGCACATTAATCAAACTACATACAAAGCGACAATATATATATATATATATATATATATCCCCATTAGCATTCGCACTGAGCTGATAACTGCATCAATTTTCGCATCGGATTTTACTGCAGATCTTATGCACACTCTCATATACAAAAGCTTGCATTCAGTCGTGAGTTACACAAGGTGGTGGAACTCTGTCACTCATTACGCAAGAGCTACTTTCATCCTCATCAATTTCTTTATTGTATATTCATTCTTCACACGTATACGTTTATGTATTTGTTCTTTTAATATGTGATATTAATGCAATATTTTCCTTTGTCAACCTGATGAATTGGTTTAACTTTTTTTTCACTGCTATTGGGTTAAGCATTAATTATTGATAATGTAAGGAAGAGCACCAAGGAAAGAAATTGCTTGAGTGGTATTGCGCGACTGAGGTACGACTAGTCGGACTAAAAGTATCCTTAAGTTGCAGTGAGCGGTTGTGATCCCATTGAAGTGGATAAACACAGGAAAATAGAGTGGACAGAAACCATTCATGACTGATTTTCTTTCTTTAGAACAACTGTACCTATAATTCATGATGTCTTGTAAACTAACTGTAAGTAATCTTAGTGATATTTGAACTTGCATCACTTCCGAATATGGTGTAGTGGGTGTTAATTAAGCAAATTTCAAAAGTTGATTGGACGAGTTCTAATACTGATTTGCAGAATAAAAGATCGCCTTTGTTGTGTTAGTGATGCAGTTGAGACTGTTCGTATCATCTTAGGGTAAAGCGGCTATCTGGCTCTGATATTCTAGTATATTAATCAAGCATCCATTGAAATATTTTCTTGAGACAACTCAAAATCACTTCTATGAACTTTTGCGACAATTTGGAGGCGTTCGATAAGCAAAAATAATTTTAGACTGAGGATTTCATTAGTTTTTTTCAGACCAATGTTCCCTTTGTCAACATTTCGACCCGAGAGACCCGACTATCCGCTTATATCATAGCAGCAGCCAACAAATGACATAATGAAGGAGAAAATCAAAGCAATTCTAATGGTGCCACTCCCAACCTCGTGCGATGCTAAGAGCACACGCAAATTACGTTTGAAAAAAGCATTTTTTAAGAACTGAATTAACTTTTAAAAATATTACTGCCTTAAATGGGTTAGTTGCCTGATGATTCCTTAATCCTTACTAGCACACTGATGGGTTCAGAACATTTAGCACAATGGAATGCTTGGTGATAGAATTAGTTGTTAGATGATTGTCTATTGGCTGACTCTTCTTCGTACCATGGATGCGCGCAACAGCAAATTAGTCAATTGAGTTGGACCTATCATAGAACATTTGCATGCATAATGTTGCACCTGTCAAAGTTTTGCACAAAGCTCTATGTCGAAACATATTTTTGACATCTTAAATTTGGTGATTGCATTTCTCGAAGTCCCCTGTTAGAAATTGAAAGTACACAAATGTGAGAATTATCAGCAATTTGCTTAAATTCACGTTGAATGCACACGTCTTAAAAGAATAGCAATGCAACTAATTTTTTGGCGTTATACAGGTCTTTTCATAAGTAACCGTACACGAGCATTTCAAATAAAAACATCAAAACTCATACATCTGAATCTATTTAAACAAGAATTCTTAAAATATACAATGTTAGATTACACAGACAAGAATTGTTCACTGTCTCCTCCTAGCAGAACGATTATACAATTATAGTTGACCAGTTGTCGGGAGATCATTTTGATTATGAAGAGTAGTGAGAAGAAATCCCCCCAGTTTAGGTCATGCTTTTCTTTGAAGTTAAGTACAAAGTTAAAACAGTCACACGCCTTCGGCCTCCGTCCAGCTCCTTCGAAACGTTCGAAGGTAACCCTCGATGGTTACCACCATCGTTTTCGAAGGCGCGGGGACGCCCGAAGGCCCGTCTGACCTGTTTGAACTTTGTACTTAACTTTCAAGAAAGCATCGACCTAAACTTGGGGAGTTTTCTCTAACACACTCTCATTGATTATACAATTGAATAAAACAAACATTAATTGTCAGTTCAGTATTTAGTGGGTCCTCCATGAGCACGGATAACTTCTTCGATACGATTGGGCATCGAGTCAATAAAAGCACGGATGTAGTTAACGGTGATATTACTCCAGATGTTGTCGATCCCTTGCCAAAGCAGATCCTCCTGATTTTGAATATTTCCTGAGATCAGATTGCTAGATAATTGGGTTCCAAAGAATGACCACACATTTTCGATCACATTAAGATCGTGTGAAATTGGTGGCCAGTCAAAAGTTGTAACGGATGCGTCTTCCAAGAAAACCATCACACGACGACTCCGGTGAGCGGGCGCATTGTCTTGGGCAAGATAATATTGTCCATTCAATTGACCAGATTCGTAGCTGTTGAATCAAGGTTTCAGCTGAAGATTTGCTCACCATTCAGAGTCCTATGAGCGAGCACAAGAGGCCCGACTCCGTCTCCACTAATTGAACCCCAGACCAATAGTCGTACTCCTCCTCTTTGCGCCTGCTGGAATGTTGCGACGTCGATGCTACGTTCTCCTTTTCTTAGCCGAACGAATTGATGACCAAGCGTGCGATTCGCAAAACAGGAGCCTTATCGACGAAATTTTGACCTTGAGCAAGTCTTCAATCGACCAGTTAAGATGTTCCCGTGCCCATTCACGCTTCTGCTCTTTGTGTCGCGTGTCAAAACCGGCCTATTTTTCAGGGCGAGGGATCGAAAGCCAACCTCTTTGAGGCGGCGATGGACAGTTACACTTGAAATATTCATGTTGGTTATTAGCTGCAGCTGCTTGGCCGATGACAGACGATTGGACAAAGCCTTGCGCACGAGATGACGATCCTGTTGACGTGTCGTCTTCCTGGTCTTCCGATGCGCTCCAAATCGTGGACTTCTCCAGTCAATTGAAATTTATTCATGATACCATGAATGGTGCCTCGACTATCTTCATTTTCTTGCTGATTTGCAAGACCGAATTGTTGTTTTCATGCAAAAACAATCTCGTAGGCTACCGAGTGCGTTTATTCAAACTCCGGGCATCGTTTCGACTGAAAATTAGCATTCAATATCATTAACTGTGTGAGACACGTGAAGATGATGTGATTGGCTGATGGACAACGTAGCCATAGTAACGCTCTTACATTACCACGGATAGTAGGTCATCAACATATATGAAATGCAGAGTGGAGCAGAAGGGAATTAAGGCTGCAGAAAGTCTGAAAGTTGTCATCCTCAAATATGTACGGTTACTTATGAAAAGACCTGTAATTAACAGTATTGTATCAACAACACTTACATGTACATGTATTTCACAACATTCATCATTTATTCCTTGTACAAATATCGTGAAATGATGACTACATGTGCTCAAGCGAATCAATTGGTGATAAAATGTGTCTTTAGGCTTATTAGTAGTTGGTTAGGTTCTCAGTTGATTTTCTATAAGGATCAATGACCAGCTTCTAGCGTTCTCCGGTTATAGCCATTTGAAGCAATTTTTGAGGGTCTAAGTATCGGCCCTCCAAGGAAATCCAACCTTGAATTTATATAGGCTAAATTTCCCGATTTATTTTTCAATTAGCATCATGTGAAATATCTTTCAAAGCTTCGGTTTTGTGATTGACTAGGATGTCCACCATGGGTGTTGCATTCTTATCTCGGCAACTATTTGAAGGATTAATCCACCAATGGAAATTTCTAGTGATGTTTATGATGTGATTCAAATTCAATCATTTCAATATCATCATTCAAACCTCAATCTCTTTCATTATGTCTCAAGCAATATATTCATTATGTCTCAATGAATATATTATACACGTATGTTGCACTATTCATCACGCAAGCAGACATCGAATTTCATGTAAGGAAAATAAAATAAGTTTTTCAACAACTAGGTCGTAACAACATTTGGTAGAAGTTAAGGAAATGAAGTGAGATCAGATGATGAATGTACATGTTTCCTAATAATACGTGCATCTTCTTTCATCTATCATCCAAAATGTAGCACATGCATATATCGATAACTGAAATACAGCATTACCTTCCAAATTTGAAATGCAATCTGCTACCTTTTATCAGTAAAAGGCAGATCTCTGGTCGATACACTTTTTCTGACGCACGTCTCAATAGGTCTCTTTCAATGGGTCGATGTCATTGAGAAACTGGCTGTGCGAATATCCTGCCACCAGTTCACTGATTTTGTATTGCCCTTCTCTAAAACAAAAGACAACTACAAATAGACGAGTAAAAATATGAAAGTCAAGCACTCATATGAAGTTACTATCGTTCCTTCTACGCACATCCAATAAATGTTAACGAAGAAAACTTGAATTGGCCTACTGGAGCACAGATGTTTATGTAGGAGGTCAGACGCTTTTTAGTAGAATGTATGAGACTAAATTAATCAAATCAATTAATTTGTTGGCATGACTTTTCCTTTAATCAATAACACCGTCCATGACCGTAATGATGAAAATCTTTGCTTACTTGAATTTCATCTTCACTAGTTGAGTTGATTTATATTTCATGTCAATCTAGATACTCAACGTTCTTCGCTTGTTTCTCTTACATTCCTCTGATAACACATCTCAAACTTATCTAATGGTTTCTAGATAACAAAAAGGTTGAATGTTCAAAAAGTTTACACATTTTTAGACGATGATTTCACTATCATCATGTTGATTGTGGGATAATCTATTGTAAACAATGTCTCGACTTCAATATCGTAGGAAGTAGCATGATTGATCTACATTATATACAAGGGTTGCTCATGCAACAATCTCTACAAATTCGGTCCCGTCCATGACTTCAGTACAACGTTGCGGGCTAGTGATTTCACTTCTTACCTAATTTTTGGATTTAAGGGAACGAATTAGAAATTTTTGGGTAAAGGCCAAGCGTTTATTTCGATAGAAAAAAATTAAAAATGAGACTAATTATGTCAATCTCCAATACGTATTTCTCTGAGCACCGGTGAATATCATCAGGGAGTATAAAAGGGAACGGTACGGACTCAAGTTTGCCTCGGCAATATTGAATCACAATGATGCTCAAAGATACATTCAAGGTGTTTTTAGTTTATTGTAAAACAAGTAAGTGTTTACGGCAAATAATAGCACATCATCTCAGGAAATATTAATTTTAACGACTAAAAACTCTTTTCATCGGGTATCGCAAATTTCCATAATAGAGGAGAATAAACCTTGCATATGAAACACTTCTGTGAATGTAGACTCAAGGAAAGGACACTTTGAGGCGAGAACTACTGCTTTACCGCTGAGTAAAAAAATAAGTGCAGCGTGTGATTGGCCATACAGGAGAGCGTTGCCATTCGACTATTTAAACAGACTTCTGTGGTAAAAAATCGCTCATTTTTGTTAAACAATTGACTGTCTGCATTTTTTCTATGTTCTACATTTATATCTTTATGGCCCAGAAAAATTGGCAACAGAAAGGTTTTGGAAACATGTGTCTTGAAATGAAATAGTAGAATAATAATTGAATAATCTTGTACTTGAACACTTTAAGCACAACAATTCCTTGGCAGCGTAGACACTCGCCCTACAAGGCCCGATCAGTTCGGCTCGGAATGGCCCAAACGAGCTTAAAATATCTAAGATGGCTAAACAAGCTGAAGGACTGCACAACAGCCTGTTCTGCGTTTCCTTATCATGTCTTTGCCGTTCGGCTAATAATCATAAATAATCATCTTGTTCAGCCATTCTAGATATTTTAAGCTAGTTTGGGCCATTCCGAGACATACTGACGAGTCCTTGTAGGGCGAAACGCAGCGTCAACGGCTGCCAGGAATTGTTGTCCTTAAATTGTTCAAGTCTGAGGACATCTTTCCATTCATTGTCCAGGCGAGCTGGCACTCTGTAATCTTTATGATTTTACTTTGAAGATAGATTGCATGTCTAATGTACTTTGCACAAAGTTACAAAACATGTTCTGTATATACTTTTCCATCCATCCGGTGGGTTGGGAACTTTTTGTGTAAATGGTCTATTTTCCGGCCGGAGCAGGATTGTGTCGGATATCCGGTGCATCACTGCTTTGAACTTACACAGTCCTATAATGATGCTCTATCTATATGCATATCGTACATTTTTACCATTGCACAACATCCATGTCCCATCCAAAATTTTTGTCTTATAGGCCTTTGTAGACGAGGTTTTGAGAATTGGTCCTCACAAGCCATCCTCTTTTAGAATGTTGTTCAAGCGGAATTTCCCGTTATTTTGGAATAATAGATGCATGCCACCGATTTCTATAGTTGCTGGTATATCGAAATCAATGATTTACGAGCTACAACATTTGTCTATATTATAACAACATATGCCGACTGTACATGATTTTGATATCGATTTATATTTTGTTTTCCAGATCCTACTTCGAAGAATTCATTGACCTTGCCTGGAGCATTGATAAGAAACAAAACTGTTATCAAATCTTCCAAGAATGGCATGAGCGCATCGTATGTCAGCATTGTCGCGGTGTTCTGCATTATTCTAGGTTTCATAATTGGTTGTGTTGTTGCTTTTGTACTCTTGAAGCGCTTCGGTAGTAAATTTCCGACTCATCTAATTCGTGAAGTGCGTCGACGAAACAATGAAAATTACGGGAACGAGAAAGCAAACATTGGATCCAGAGGAGTATCAAATAATGTTCAAGACAATCTTTCTCCAAAGCTCTTCGGGGGCAGCAATGAATATGATAACTTTCTGGACCATAGGTCGCCGCCAGCTTCAGTGCCACTGGACAAGAAATTGAATAATGAAGTAATAAAAAACAACCTAATGGCAAGCTTGAATCATCACAAGTCGATCGATAATTTTTTGTAATAAGTGAGCGACTGTATTGGTCGATTCATACTCACACCTAGCTGTTTCTGTCTTTTTCTTCCGGCACTTTGTTTCTTTATTTTGGCAATGTACACATATGTAATTTATTTGTAAATACTTCAGATTCATTTAACCAAATGTGAATACGTCTCATTTCTATCATATACCAAAGTCAAAAATAAACTTTTCCCGTCCATCAAATCTACAAGATCATCTGATCAATTTTCGGAGATGTCATGTTCAGCCTCTCATAAATGATATCCCATTGTAGATATTGCACATTTTATTTTTAGTAAAATGTATTTTTTGACCACAGCAGATGGTAGTAATTTTCTTTATTGATTTTGTACAAATGTTTTTAGCTTATGTGCTTCTTTGTATTTATTTTAGTAAACAACTCACAGCTTTGTGAAATGAAAGTTTTCAAATCAAACGCATACTCTCAACATCTAACAACACTTGACGTCGTCAGGCACAAGCCTGTAATATTGCGCTTCAAAAATTTCTGCAATTTCGCTCTATTTAATGAGGCAGCTAGTTAATTGCTTTTACGTATTTGAACTTAGTTTTTAGTCGCCTTGGTTGATATTTTTATTGTATATAGGAAGATAGAGTTATGTCATCCAGAGCCATACACTTGTTAGTTATTGGTACTCAAATTGTAAACATTTGTATTTATTGATTTATTGTCATACTACTTCCATCTAACGTCAAGTGTCTTCACGCATCAATAATGAATCGGTGCTTCTGTAATATAGTGTTCCATTGACTATCATTATATAAAATTTCTAGACGAATCTTGCATCAGTCGAACATTTTATCTTAAAAGTTATTAGTTTTTTATAATCGTTTTCTTGATGTTGAATGACTTGACTTGATTTGTATTACTGTCGAAAATCGTTCGACAACCAAGCAAATCATTCATGAATATATGTTGAATATGTCACGTAAAATCTGAATATATATGTACATTTTTCTTGTGATCTCGGTGATATGGTGGTCTCGTCAAGAAGGGATAGTTCCAAGAAATTCCAATATCTAAATTTCGAAAAATACATAAGTTTTGAAATTAGAAGCAAGAATCAATGTAGTGACAATGAATTAGTATACACGTACGTAATTGTAGACACGAATTGTTGTAGCGTAAATTCAGCTATCACAATAAGATCGCCATGGTAGTATCTGTGATCATTTTGTGTGCTGCCAAATCACGATGTATGGCTTCCGGTTTTTGCAGCAGTTTGATATAAATGCCATTGGCCACAATTATCCTTAAGAATTTTTATGACTTATATTTAAGTGAGCATTTCTGACATGAAGTGCTTACAGGTTGCGACCTAAAGAAAGCTAGAAATTGTAAAATGTTGATTATTTCTATCAATCATAGCTGAATAAAATGTTGCGTCTTTCTGATGAATTTCCATATTTGAGATTACGAGATCGTCTGGAGATGATTTGCTGATTCTTTAAATTGTTTTCACGCCTGAAGAGTTCACACTTGTTAACATCTGTTAATCAATTCATCAAGGTTTGTAAACCTTTTGCAAAGTTTCTACTGAAACCTGCGAATGTATATCAATCTACTGAAACCAAATGTCAATAATTTCATTTTTGATTAATTCATTGAAACTGATTAAATTTCATCTTTATCACTGATAAGCATGTTTTTCATTCCTTTTTTACATCGTCATCGTCACAACCTGCGGCGACCGCATACAGAAACACTGTTGGATAGTGAATTGTTAGTAACAAGCAAATTTCAATGGGTGAGTGATGCTTTATCCTAAGTGTCTCTGTGCGGTCGCTTCTGGTCGGTAAGTGAAGAGTCCCGGGACTGGTCTGAAAAAGCAGGTCGGCTTTCATCCTTAGGTATCGGTAGGCTGTGGTCAGTGCACCAACTGCTATAACGTTACTGCGTGCTATAGCCGTCTAATCCAATAGCTAAAAAGACAAAGTTGAGCATGGAGAGGAGTTATCCTTGGCGTGACGTGCAGTGGGCTTGAAAGACATTAAGTGGAGCTGCTTGCGAGGTAAGTTTATATTCAAAGCCTACCAAATGGTAAGTAAGCTATGCGAAGAAATCGGACTATTATTGCTATCCTGGTTGAGGCAGGAAATGCCTTCATTTTATTCGTGCAAATCATGGATAGGCCTAAATTATCATATATTCACGAAACTAAGTTGACGACTTTGGACTTAGTGGTCTCGACCGTAACACAGTGGTTAAGTGCTTAGTTGGTCTAGCGATCTTTTGGTCCAGAGGTCGAGCCCCGAAATTGTTACTGGAAGTCGGCAGGCAGGGCATCCTGACCTTAAGTACCACAGCGCTCCAGAAAAGTCTGACTATAACAGGGCCGTTCAAGCCCCCAGTGTGGAGAGAAGTGACGTTAAAGCTTCATATCTTTGCACTTAAATTTGTTTTGACTCAGTTCTATTCAGCTCATCGAGCCATGTGATATAGGGTTTTGAAGTGATAAAACTGGAATATTGTGTAAACTTGAAATACAATAGTCAGAGATGGTCCTATTGGGACAGCAGGCCAAATTGTAATCACGTATCCTTCAATTTGGAAAGACTCATAATCAGTGTGCTCAATATGGCTATGATGATCAAAATTTTTGTAAGTTTCCGTGTCACAAATGATGAGTTTATATGCAAGCAAAGGAAATCTAACTTCCTTGGAAAAAGGAATCGGCCTGATAGGAAGAACTTTAAAGGAAATCTTGAATTTTTTTGAAAACATATGCAATTACCTACACAAAAATTTCTAAAAGAGTGCACATCTTGTCCAGAAAAACATTCCATCCACGTAAAAGAACAGATCTAGCGATCAAATGAGAATTGATTCTAGACAACAAATCCTAATAATTTTTGGGATCGACTCTAGTGGTGAGGCTGCATGACAGTGACTAGTTTTACTGTCTCATTTACAACATCATCCAATTTATGTCATTTACGAAATAGCACTGCGGCTTCCATTTCACGACATTTAATGTCCTGTTTTACTCAAACGATTAGTCAGCAGTCTCATTTATTGCGAATGAAGGGCAAGAATCGTGTAGGCCTAGAACGTATCATTCAGGGAGGAGTATTGAGCTGAGGAAGAAAAAAGTCAAGTCATTGTGCAAAGGCATTGAATACAACCACGAGCATGTGTATATGGTTATGCTGACGGATAACCCCTCTCTATTGATTTTCAGCGGTAAAATTTTTCGGAATCTTTGGGTGGCCATATAGCACGAAACTTGTGAAAATAGACCCCTATTGACAGCAATTGTTTTCAAAAATCGATTAGGTTCGGGACCTTTTCTGAGCCTATCGTATGCGAAAATGATATACGGTTTTTGATCCTTCAACTCCAAGAAAGGTATAACCTTGAATAGAAGAGAAGTAATACGCAGCTTTTCTCGACCTCGATAAGGAATTCGATCGTGTCCCTCGCCCTGTTGTGAGTTGGGCTTTACAGTCTCGTGGTTTGCGAATGCCTGATAGCGATCATGACTCTATTTGAAGGCGCAAAGTCGGTGGTTATGGAATTCCGGTGACAGCAAAGAATTCGATGCAAGTGCAGGCGTTCACCAAGGACCAGTTCTAATTAGCCTCATTCTGTTCGCATGTGTGTTGGAAGCCGTTACAAAGAACTTGACAACTGGTCTACCTTGGGAGGGTCTTTTTGCTGATGATCTCCTCCTGGTGGCAGATAGTGAGGAAGGCTTGCGGGCAAACTGTCATCTTGGAGGGCGCTCTTCACAGTAAAGGCCTGATAGTGAACTCCAGTAAGACAAAGGTCATGCAAGCTATCACACCCTGGTAAGGGCGAGACAGAGTCTTCTGGCCACCCATGTGCTGTGTGCCGCAAAAGTGTGGACAAGTACAAATTCAATCAAGTGCGCCAGCTCAATTTTGGGCTCAACCCTTACAGTGGCATTGTGGACTGCCTGTCATCCGCAGCATACTACATTCGTGTGCCGCCGGTGTAAGGAATTTCGAGGACCGTCCAAACTCCATGATTTGAAGACAGCAGAGCTCAGAAGAAGAACGTGCCTGGGGCCTATCGGTGACTCTATAAGAAGACATCGACTAAGATGGTGTGGCCATGTGTAGAGGAAAGACGAATGTCAGTGGGTGAAGCGCGTGCGGAAATGGCAAGTGGATCGTCGCCGACCGGTTGGACGTCCAAAGAAATCATGGAGCGATTACATTAAAGAAGACTTTCGAGCGCTCGGGCTCCTTATGGAGGATGCAAGCGACAGAGCGAAATGGAGAGCTACCCAAGCGAACCGTCGTACCCAACATGGATGGAGCAATCGACGTTAAATAGCATAAGTGAGTGAGTATATGAAAATAATGATAAATAGATTAGGCCTACTCCTTATCACGACAATTATGGTCAAAGCGCGTTGATGTTGAATTTGGCAGAAGTAGGACTACTTTTTGAGGTCTTCAGGACTCCAATATACTTGAATGAGAGATTGTGAGTTTTGTCTGTTATTGCTGTGGTAAATGTTGCATTTATGTTGGAATTATATATTTCTTAATGATTATTAAGTGTAATTTTTGCTCTATACTGGTGTAATTATGGCCTTGTAGGTGCGATGATTATAATTTCATAATATCGGCATATATCTATAGTTTAACTGAAATATTGCATCTAGATGCTTGCATAGCCAAAATGTATCCGGTAATATATGTTAATTAAGCCTACATTCACATGACTGCAGTAGGCCTACATGACGGCTGCATATTTTGCAGTAGGCATTTCGTAGGGCCTAGTTTCACATTTCAGCAGTCATAATGAATTTCTTTATTTTCTTTACGAATATTTCATAAACAATTTCACTGTAGCAGACGATGAACAATTATCAATGAACTAATATGCCTACAGATATGGGTAAACCCAATTTATTCCACAACATTTCTGTCTTTTCAACTTTGGGTCTCAGATTTCCGTGAAAATTTGCATATATACTCATTTTTTTACGCTGAACACGAAAATCTTAGCGGCGACCACACCAAATAAAAACTTTCCATAGAAATCTAGCACTTTTAAAAAACCATTTTTTCTACATCTCGGTCAGAGGACAAATTGATCTCGGTCAGATAGATGTCGAATAGGAAACTCTTCGGCTTCTGCATTTGGGTTGCTGATGAAACTGGGAACTTAGGATGAATGCTTGCATGCGTAAAGCGAAGTGACCAAAATGTAATGTATTGCATATAATGTCCGTTGACCGTGACCCACCTTGTCCTCTGACCGAGATTTTTAAGGTCTCGGTCAGAGGACAAATTGATGTCGAACAGGAAACTCTTCGGTTTGTGCATTTGGGTTCATGAGACTGCGGGAACTTTGGACGAATACTTGAACGCGTAAAACGAAGTGATCTAAATGTAATTGCATACATTATCATGTCTTTAGACCGAGACCCTTGTACTCTGACCGAGATCTTCAATTTCAACGTTGTTCTCTGACCGAGATTTTTTAGGGTCTCGGTCAGAGGACATTTTCGTGGTTTTTGGAGATTTTGAGAGGGTTATAAATGAAAAATTTCTTTTGCATAGATGTCAAGAGCATGGATCACTCCTATGCTGTGAAATTTCATCGATTCCTGACTAAATATCTGGTTTTAGCATCCATATGAAATTTTTGGGAATATTCAAATTCTCTGGTCGAAAAAACGGATAAAAATATTTTTAAATCAATATTGCTCACTTGTAGCGTCACCAAACTGAATTTTCTTTACGGATTTATAAACTAGCACACTAGGGGATTCGTTTGGTGCAAAACGTTTAATGAAAGAATCAATATTCTTCGAGAAAAGGTACCTCGGTCAGAGGACAGAAAACGTCTCGGTCAGAGGACATTTTTTTCATTGGACAATGGAAACCCAGTGAAAATTCAATGATTAATATTGATTATAATATTTAAAATTAGACTGTCTTAAAGTGCTGATCTTCTTCTTTCAGATGATATAAATGTTAGTGGGTGTATTTGAATGTATCTAATCGAAAATCCGTGTTGAAGTGAGAGTACTGCAACTTTGGACATGCTTTTTTGGTCTTTTTTCGGTAAAAAACGGCAACTTGTGAAGAAGGTCTTGGCTTTGTGACTTTTTAAAAACCATGCCATAATAGATGAGATCTTTACGGTCCGATTAAAAAAAGAACTATTGAAATCGGTTCAGAAATATGGATTTTACAAATCAAAGACACATTTTCGTCAAATGTTGTGGATTAAATTGGATTTACCCATATACTCAATGAAAAAATTTAGGGTGAATGCATGCAGGCCTATATCAGCACGCAGCAAAAACTCGCAAAAATATAGTTTTCACATTGGAAACACATGGGACTCCGACTCCGGGTAGCAATCCTAGTTTTTTAAAATTTTTTTTTAAATGACTGCTAAGCCAACCTACACCATAGATCATTAGACTTACCTGAACCTATTTTTTAGTGTTCATTGCTGTATCAATAATTAATCATTTTCAATAGAAGTTTATCAACTACACAATTTTGAATTAATGCTTTGTGCATTTGACTGATGTGTGCCTTACATGGTTTTCTTCAGTCTCTACAAGGCAGGAAAATTCCCCATCCTTCTAAAAAATTATGAGTACAATTTCGATTTTAATGTGCGCTTTGGAGGGGCCATCATGATAGAACTCCGGGAATGCAACTACGACTCCGCATCCCTGATTGGTGGGGACGTGAATCGCAACGTCACCTACAATGACTGACGACTGACGAAATTGTACTGCATTTCCTTGCTTCGAAAGAGTTGCTGCGAGCGTTTCCTCCGTAGTCGATCAATTTCATGGCAGTGATGGGTACAAGCGGATTAACCCATGCTGAAAGATGGGTGCAAGTCGATCACCATCTGTCGTTTGACATGGCCATACTTGATTATTGTATTGCAGTCAATTCAGATTAATAGTTTTCCCTTTTTTCATCATTCGTACTCAATGAGGAGTCGATGAAATACTTCATATGCTCTTCTGTATCCGAATCGACATTTTTTCGATGTCATCAAATTCCTCGATTATCGCGTCGGTATTTTCACTTAAGTCAGCAGTATCAGTATTTTTTAATGTTCTGAGGCCTACTGCAAGGTACAGATATCAGCAGAGGACAGAGGATAAGACGTATGATGGATAGCAGCGGATGAAACCGGATGACGATGTCGAAAAGTTTCCAAACTATTGCCGTGAGTACAAAATCCTCATAAATTCGAATCCAATCAAAGTCAGATGATGTATTTTTATTGTTCAAGTCATGGATTGAAATTCATAGAAAACTATAAAATTCTATTCTGATTACATATGTGGCATGTTACAACAATCCACTACTATCAAATTCAAAACAAATTGATAGCCATTGAGTTAATTTTTTCATGATGGCATACCGGTACCAATTTAGCAATTTAGGACATGAAATTAATGAAACTTATAACGATATCTGACATCACTTGTTTCAAATATCATCAATTGTCCTGGGGCCCCATAATGTACAAGCGTACGTCAGTACCAAATTGATGGCGCACCCTGACGCTTTATAGGCTTATTACTGTGACATTTCCCCATGCATGTAGTAAACATGAAAGTCTGTGGGTATGCCTATCGACTTTCATATTGAATACAATATTTTTGCTGAATCATAAATTTCAAACGAGTCTTCAAGACCCCAAACGTACTTTAGCCGTTAATTCTTCGCCTTTTTCATAATGCATCATAGTTCACAATCACTTAAAAGCTGAAATAAAAAAGAAACATTTAAGATACCTGTGAAATTTAAGAACATTATAGCACTACTTCTTGACGCAAGTAGTAGCATGCGCCTTAAAACAAAATTTCTTGGAAATAAAGTAGGCTACTATTTACTGATATTTGCAACAGTTCTACTTGATGGCTCTAATTCACTACGCAGTTCTGTCGTTACTTCCGGACCGAGTTACTGAGGTAACTCTGGCTCCAAGGGAAGGTCTGGTGACTCCAGGGAATGGTGACCGCGGAGAACAGTTCCATTGACAACGGGTCATATTAAGAAATCAGACTTTTTAAGTCCACCGAAGCAATTGATTTTTTTGCGGCAAAAGTCGCTTGTCAAATGAAAAAGGGATCATAGCAATCCCTAATTGGAGTTTGCGCTTTACCCGCACAATTGCCTAAATTGCCTAAATAAAAAGATGAACATTATTTAGCAAAATGCAACCTGCAGTAGTCGGTCCTTGCACTAATGTGCATTCGGTAATGAGCATCATCGCACAAATGTAGCCTACATGTGCAATATGTAGCCTAAATATGTCTTGGCACCAGAAACGTATGTGGAACTGGAAGTATAAAGCCAATATTTATTAGATTGAGTGAGTAAATCTTATTATATAAAATTTCCATATTTCAATTTTTTAAAATAAGTGAAGAGCATGTTTTCTGAAGCATAATAGGGTTCATGTAATTTTTTCATCATAGGCCTACTCACACAATCAAAATCTTGTGAGGATTCGATCAATCGTAATTTTAAGGAAAATATATTCTACACCAGTGAATTATAGAAATGGCAGATAATCTTTTCCTCCATGATAAATTCGTCAAATGGAAATAAGCTTGCTATAGTGTATTCACACCATTCGACTCTTCACGATTTAAATTAACTGACTCGACTACGCCTAAAATGGTGTCAATCTTCTGATTAGTCTTCTGGAAACTAGGAATAACTCAGAGAGCAATGGAAGCAGCAATGTTAAACATTACAAGGAAAGATCGATGGAGAAATACAATCATAAGGAACACCACCAAAGTAAACGACATAAATAATTCGCCATGCCAAGATCGGGAAATGGAGATGGGCAGGACATCTTGCCAGAATAAACGACAACCGGTGGACCAAAGGGACTACGGATTGGACCTCACGAAACGTTAGGCGATCCAGGGGAAGACCACCGGACACGTGGGAGACGGACCTGCGATCTTACTGTTCAACGTGGAGAAGGGAGGCCCAGAACAGACGCAAGTGGAGACAGCATGCTGAGGCCTTCAACCTGCAGTGCGCTGATAACGGGCTATAGTCCTGAATTCTTCTGGTTAGTCAGAATTCAAGCTTAAATTTGAATTACGTTCAACGGAAAGCTGATCTTCTTGCCCCCCGGGCTTGCAGAACCGTAAATCGGCAACTCTTACAAGTTCTCCAGCAGTAAATTGGCAACCCACAGTAAATCGGCACAGTTGCCGATTTACGCATGGAAGATGAAATATTTTTCATTACCTGTGGCAGTTTGAGCAACAATAAAAGTTTTAATCGAATGATCGAATGTTTCGCTATCTCTTCTGTGAATTTCAACATTTCCCGTCGCCCGGTTGCCATTTTAGCTCATGAACTTGTGAATGCGGAAATTGGCACTTTCAAGTTGCGAAAACCTGTTTTTGATTGTTTAAGTATTCTAAACCAGAAATGAGTGTTAAAACAAATGATGACTAATTATTTGAATATAATCATTCAACACGTGGGGCACTCCAGCTGATTTGATTCGACGATAGGATAACTTGCAAATGGGAGATTTGTGGTTTGCTAATTCATTAATATGAAAAGAGAATATATTCCACCAGCTGGACTAGATAATTTGCATAGCTGAATTCAAGTGGAATCATGAGCGAATATAGATGTAGGCTATGATATCGCACGTAATCATTATTTCCATTTGCAGATCCGCACTCAGACCATCCAAGCAATTCTACGTATAAATTTACTAAGATAATTTATAAGATATTCATAATTAGATCAATGCATTTAAATGACAGCCATCATTTTTGCTGTCAATGTGTAATAAATGATGATAATTATCACTATGTGCAGTGATCAATCGACAAAAAATCAGTTTCCAGCAAATCAATTATCAAAATTGTATTATGCTAAAATTGTAATATATGATTAAATGCCATAAATTCATTTTGCCATCCTTTGAAGTATCAGCTGATTTTACAATTGTATAGCAATAGGCATAAAACTTCAACATATACATACATGTTGAAACATATATATATATATATATATATATATATATATATATATATATATATATATATATACATCACATTACAGGATATAAAGAATATTATTAGAAGTGTTGTTGATATATTCTAATAATGTAGCATCTATGGCCTGTGTCAGATAATACATAACATCTGAACATATGATTATACTTAGTCACATAAATCTTTGTGCGTAAACTCGTTTTAAGTTGATTATTTAATACTGCATGCTGTATATAATTTGTTGTCCTTTTCACATATATGTCAGAAAATTGCAGTGTTGAAATTATGTAAGTTGAAAGGCAGTGATTAATCCCACGATATTTTTCATGCGAATAAGTAAATTAATTCCCCTGAAAATGTTATTCCCACGGCATCTTTCGTGTGGATAAGTAAATTCTACTAAAAATGTTATTCTCACGAAATGTTTCGTCCGGAAGTTGTATACATTCACTTACAAAAGACCTACAATTACAACTACTTGGCTCTGATCGAAAATGCTAATTATACAATGTCAGACGCGTAGCTAGCATTAAATTTGTGGTCGGGTACATTGGAAAAAAACCTTCTTCTAATAAATAATAGGGGCCAACCAGCTATTTAAAGTAGGGGCCTACCTACATTATTAACCCTGCAATAGTAAATAGGGTCTACTAAATATCTACCCGTAGTTAAAAATTGGACAATTTATAATAATGGCTATTTCTTAACATTTTGGTCCTCAAAATTATGGCAACCAATGAAGTAGGTAGAATGGACTTACATATTAAAAACGAAAAACTGTTTTTTTTGTACTCGGCATGTATACTCTGTCCAAGTGTTCAAGTATACACGAAACGCATCTAACTGAAAAGTTGTTTCTGTCATCTGGATAATAGTGAGAAATGATTTAAATAATACCAGTAACATCAATTTTGATCAAACGTTCAAGATCCACACTGAGTCTATAGAGCAAGTCGGGGTAAGTCGGACTCATTTTGTAAATCAAGCTAAGATTATTTCACGTATACGCAGACTTTGAAAAATCTTTTCGGTGTAAGTTAGCAAATGATCATCACAGGAGAGAGAATTGATAATAACTTTTTGACCTCAACTTTTTCATACTCAACCTCAACTCTACTTATACTTTTATGTGAGAAGGTAGTTTGTCTGCAGTCATACTTGAATTTTGCAATAGTTCAGGTCGAGAGACCACCAAGCCATCTACGCCACTGAATTTGCAGATACAGCTCCCAAAGTCTTGAGTCTAGAGCAAGCAATCGATAAGATCTGACGGGAATCCTTCAAAGTTTCACTGATATGCAGCTTTCGCGTCTTCTTTTTCATGGTTCCGATTTGTGATTCGAGTATGATATACTCAAAACTCAGAAAGTTAGTTAAGCAAATTGAACAGGTATAAACACATGGAGATGGAATTCCACATCCTCGACACAAAACTAAATGTGTTTTATGTTTTACGTAAATTCGCAAGAACTAATTTATATTCTAAGAATTTTATGAACTAATTTACCCTCTTTGGACTGTGCCGTTTGCAAATAGTACCACTCATGACTGGCTTTCACGTTCTATTTAAAACATTTGGACTACTCGTGTAAATGTCTGTATAACAAAAGAAATAATGAGAGGTTTACGCTAGAATTAGTGATTTTACTATTAAGACATAGGTTTACATATCTTGACAGTTTGAGGCGATTTAGTAAACATTTAACCCTATCACACAATTTCTAAAAAAATTTGAATCTTGTTGGAATGACACATAGGCGAACAGTGACAGAAATTCGGTTAGATACAGTAGACCCCATTAACTATTCTTATGAAATTTTCTTGATTGATACCATCTTATTCCAGCTTTGAGAGGAGATGCGCAAAAGGTAAAAATCTATACACGTTTAAAAAGCTCACTGGGCTGTCCACCACAAAGACTATGAATGATTCATAGTCTTTCGTTACCATTTTTAATTTGAAAAAGTGCAAAAAATAATTAATTGTTTACTAATTTAAATTTCATTGCTCAGAAATTGATAGTCGATGACATCAGTCGAATATCATGCATTGAGATGGCACTCAATTTTTGACGTTTTGTCGACATGCAAATCCTGTACAAATGTGTATTTTCATGCTGAGTGTCACATACGTCTTGTGATGTCTTGTTTTTGCTTTCCGATAATGATGATGGAGCAATAGAACCTAAATATAGACAGCCTGCGTTACACGTTAAACCTTGTTCTTTGGTTTCGGTTAGTACATGTTTGTGTGATTTATCATTATAATGATTGAGTTGTTACAGTTTGGAAATTGCGTACTTCCTTAAAAATTTAGCAAGTCTGTTAATTTCAGTACCTTACGAGGACATTTTCGCTACAACGGCTAATCATAATATCATCATCGCTTTCATAATCATTTTTATCATCGTCTTGGAATGACAACTTTGATTTTTATTTCGTGGTTAAATGCATATCGACTGGCTAGATCAGTCTCATTTTAACAATCGTGTAAAAGTAATTATTCTGCTTATGAACAATTTAATGAATATGAAAATATTGTAGAGGAATGACGGCTTTCGACTATGCATTCAAGCAAATCCAAAGATAGTTTAATTTAAAGATGTAGGCCGGATGCTATGCCCACATTTTTAATTTTACCTACACCAGACAAGATACAGAATATATATGTTTTCATTCAGTCGAAAAGAGAAAAAATCTAGTAGATTCCGTAAGACGCCACCTATTTTGCATTAATGTCGCCCAGTGAAATTTCCTAAAAAAGTACTCCGCAAGCACAGAGTGCGATCTACGTACATTTTCAGATCAGGTGTGCAGATTTTTTCTTGAATATAGGCCTACGCAGGGCCTACGACATTTGAAAAACTTATCGATGTATAATTTTCAATCTAGTGTGTAAATAAAACCTTGTGCTAGCAACACAAAAACGATTCTTTAATCTGCTGGGCACTTCAATGATGTTCTTAAAAAGATTAACTGGTTTGCATAAATATACATGATAACATCATCACCAAAATGGATATTTACAAATGTAATCTATTCCGGAAAATGGTAGTGCTATCTATTTCCATCAGCTATTAATGGATATCAGAAAAACGTGGAGAAGATCTATCATACCGTTAGAACGGCATTCTTTCAACACAAAATAGCGACTGACATTAATTGTCGCGTTTATTTGGTGGATGCATCACGAGATTGACATCCAGCCAGTTCAAGAAACGCAGTTAATTTTCCCAATTATCAGAAAATGGGACGAAGAGGACGTTATTCACCAAACTTCTTTACACAAGTCAGAGCTCAATTCGATATATCTTCAGAAGATTCAGGGATATCACCAATGCTGTTTATCGTCCAAAATGCAAATACTTCACTCTCCATACCTATCATACATACATGTACATATCTAATGAAACTGCCAGAATATAAAATACGTGTCCTGCAAGAGTCCAGTCTCAGCAATACCGCATCCTTGAACATAGTTTAAAGAACATGTCGAAGATGCGGATTAAACAGACTTGGTATGATTCTGAAACCGGAGGCCTACTTCATATGAGGTCACGGCTTGAGTGTAGAAATCGGTTTGAACGGTATCGTCAGAAATTATCTGCAGCAGATTGAGAAAAATCGTTTTCTTTGATAAATAATTGCTAAACCTCAATATGAACTGGCATTTTCATGTTACATTGACAGTAAGTTGAAAGCAAGAAATATTCACACTTAGAACAATATACCGTCATACGTAATGATTAGAAGCGCTATCAATGAAGTGGGTTCCAGGAAGTTGTGTGATGTAAGAGTTGATTTTTGAGAATTTGTCTGAGTATTGAGTGTCGTCCTGCCGCATACCTCATACGAAGAATGTGCATTTCCTAATAGCTGGACATCTATTGCACTGAATTGCATGTAGACTCAAGGAGATTTTTGGAGAAAAACTATAGGCCTACTCACTTTTTTCAACCACAACCAATTGACTATACTTGATCTATCGGTATATCTGTTATTGAATATATCTGACACTTTGAAGGAAAATATAATCCAAAGAAATCCTATAACAATTGAAGACCTCTAAAGAATTTTTATAGAGGAACAGCGCATCATGTTTCGAGAAAAATACGATCCTCTATTATTTGATCCAAAAGAAATAAAATATATGTGACAGCCTGATGACTTCACGGGGAGTATTGAGTTGATGAAAACATTCGTACATAACTTATGTAACTAATGCAAGGTAATTTTCAAAAAGATTCCGTTTGTTTGCTTCAATTAAACCCCATTATCAAAAAGCGTAAAACTTTAGGACGGCCGATTTTTGAAAATATTCATGTTTTTAGAATTCTTTTACGATTCTGTGTCCGTATCCTTTTATTCTCTGTCCGTTTCGCTATGTAAGCTAAGTATTGTATCTTGATAATTAGCCACTAATCTACCGGTACCTAATTATGTTTCGTTGATGTAAGGCGCAGGAATATTTGGTCGAGTACGCAAAAATAATTTACTCAACCAAGTTTAATCTTTCATGCATAAATCAACGTAAATTATCATTCAAAACATAATGAAAGCCATTAGTGTCGTGTCAGTCTTTAAGCATCAGGAGTTCGAATCTCCTGTCTCAGCGCTACAGAGATTTCGGAAGATGCAATAACTGACCGACCTAAATAGCCTATTACAAACATAGTGAAATTTCGATGTGGCAAAAGATGCTGTCCAACATGAATTCTATCGGTGCGCATAGTGGTATATGCAGCATCTTAGTTGAAGCGTAAGTTTCAGCATGCTGCGGTAAGAATGTTGCTCTCAATCGCCTGATATATTCCGTTATGCAATAACCACAAAACATAGGTCATACTATGGTTCTGGAAATCCGCTGTCAGTAAATTCCTTTATCATTACAAACGTCAAGGTTGCTGATCCTCAACTCCCGGCGTGGGTGCCAACCCAATTTGAGTAAAAGTCAGCAGATACTCCGCAAGTTTAACTATCAGCCGAATGCAGTCCATGACCAATTGCTGAAACGCGGATACTCTGACATGAAGGGGCGGTGGGTGCTGGGTGGCATTTGAGGTTTTGACGGTGCAGTTTGGCAGCACCAACATGCATGCACCCCACTTTGCTTGAATGTTTTTCATTATCCCGGGCCAAAAAACAGATCACCCAGATGCATACTCGTGGTGCCCCGGTGAGATGAAGGGAGTGCTGCGAGCACATATCGCATGATCAAGTGGAAACATTGATGTTTGGATTCTCTTGACCGAGAGCTATATGCTCTTTTTACTTTGCACGAAATGACAGTGAAATGCCGTATTTTTGATAAGGCCTAATTGTGATCCGATGAATTGCATGAAATTAATGATTGAAAACATAATTTCAGTTTTACTACCCTTAGAATAGTTATGTTTGCCATGTATGCTATTGAAATTGGTTAGGTAATTTCTTGAATTAAACAATGATCGTTACATTTTTGACAGCAAATGAGAGATCTGGATACAGCGCGATCGTTGGGGTCTCCTGTTTCTATGATGTTCAGTATAATGGTCATGGAGACAGTCGTTAATCTGACCCTCGGTCAGTTTGTCTCTGTTCATGTACAATCTCATTCTTGAGGTGGACGAGTTCGATAGCAGAAGTTGTCAACACGCGTGCATTCTGTCACTGCGATAAACACTAACCTAATCACACCTTAAGTCCCTCTCCTCTTCATTCGATAGGTTGAGGAGCTATTGATTGGCGAGGCGTGATAAAGACCCCTCATTACGCACAGACAATCACGCACGAGTAATCTTCAATTCAGTTTGAGTAATCGTCGTGCGCAAAAGAAGCATGCGTGCGTAAGACCGAGTCCCCTCACGAAATAATCATTTTAATCTCAAAAATAATATAAAGATGAGTTGTTCACTGTGAGGTTATTTATGCTGAGTAGATGAGAAGTTGAAAATGAAATGTCCTTTTCGGATGTATGATTTCGCAACCCTCATACGGAGTTGTGGACGAATACAGAAATCAGGCTAGTGTTTAGAGTCAAGTTAACTCAAAAGGGCCAGACATCCCGGTTTTGCCGTGTCTCAGTTCAAAATTTCAGCTTCAGATATTTTTATTTAAATTTAGTTTAAAGCATAGTACACCACGTGTGCTAAGAATAGAATGCGTACGTATATTTGTAGACTGAAAATCATAAGCTGCATTACAAAAGGTCGAGTTACAAAGTCAGAAAAGTAGAAATACGTATAAATATAGTCGTAAGTATTTCTGTGGTCAGAACAATAGGAAAACATTCAAATGTACTGATTATATAAGGTGCATGCATAAGGAAAAAATGTTCGCAGTCTTCTCTCGGTGTGACAGAGGGGAATGAAAGTCAGTCATAAGAATAAGAATCAGTCATGGATCATAGCGAGGTCGAGGCAATAAGTCCTGAACCATAGAAAAAGATCTCAGTCTATATCCATACCATGAGCGCTAAAGTCAAGTTCTATGTATTGAACGTAACGAGGTAAACAATCAATGATTGAACATCGATTGAAGAAATGCACTAAAAACTACTGAAAATGGGAAGGTATTCAGTAAATGACTGCATAATTGTTGATATGAAAAGCTAACACCAGAATATACACACGAAATAACAGAGAAATGTAAAACCAAACACAGCTGCCTAAATCGATTTACGTTACATTAGGCGAGAGAACGAAGTAAAAAAAAGATTCCATGATTCTCATAGTTTGATGATTACCCTACAATTTTCCTATGCACTTATGGCAGAGATGCCAAGGTTTCAAAAAAAAAATGCGGGAGACCCAACATCAAATGATCCAACAACAAAAATAGTAAAATTAGATTAAATCATATTTAAAAGCCCTATCAACTTCCTATATTTCCTTCAATAAATGGAGAATATTTATTTTTGAAGACAATTAATTTGTCACATTTCCAATAAAAAAGATAGAATTCGTGAATCAAAAGAAAATCTATCTTTTCAATAAACGTATGATTGCATGCTTCTCATTGGTTGTGAGGGAATGGAGGAGGGCTGATCGAAGAATAGGCTAGCGGTGAGTGGCTTATCAGTCCGAACGCTTGCTGTTACATTTGAATGATAGAAAGAGCACACTAGAAGGATAGAAACTGTTGGCCTACTTTAAAATACGGCGTAAATAAATGACGATGCGGGAGATTTAAGCAATTATGCGGGTGAGCGGGAGATTGACTAAAAATGTGGGAGACTCCCGCGAAATGCGGGAGACTTGGCATGTATGTTATGGACCCATTTTCTTACTTTGTAAGGTGACCCGGTTTTGGATTTAAAAATCTGGTCACCTTCAGTTAACTGAACCTGTGAGAAGACAATAAATTTAATTGGTTCTTCAATCACGTCTGTGGTGCAGAATTTGCCTGGCGTCAATCATGCTTGCTCCCGATTGCAGCGTGAGCGTGAGTCATCGCTGACAGACAAGAGACACCAACACAATATTCGTTCTCTCTCGAGTCGCATGCTTTCAGCGATGGCTTTAAATAGTAACTCTGGGATGGAATGACCTGCCGTGACGGTTGTATTGTAGTCCGGGAACCAGTGAGTTTAGCTCCTACACGTTAGCGAATTCAAGTTAAAATGAATGTATCACAGAATTAAATATTTTGTTTGTCTGCTTCGGTTTGCTAGAAGTGTGACAAATACGAAACCTATTACCCATCGAAGAACCTATTAAGTGGGCAAAAAGGAATTCCTAATACCTTACAGAAATAGGAAAAAAAGTCGTGCGTCGTTTGCGGATTAATGTGAGTTCCAGCTGAGTGCTTCGATTGCCAAATTTCCTTAGGATTCGAAGAATTCAGATCATTGCGCACAAGTTTTCTCCATAATGTTGGCCACTCCGATCATTATTAAAGAAACTACCAGGCGTACGAAAATTAGTTCACTTGATGTTTTCACATCCATTCCTCGGCATTTCTCACTGTATAGTGCATTCAATGAATCGAATGTTAACCCGACACGATGTGTGTTTTGGTGTGTGCGAAATGATATCACAGCACGCACGCATCTCTCACTGGCTCTGGTGACAGCTCATTGTTTGCCATTTCCAATAGCAAGCGATACACGAATTATCCATTCGAGAAGGAACAAGGTGTCAAATTCTGTGATGTGCAATTTCGATATTAAGGTTACATATAACTCTTCCTTTCTAGGAAACCGAAGCGCGCGCAGATGAATCTAATTCTGTGGAATGTATACTACTACAGAATAAAGAACTATACATGTAGAAAATCGTAATAAGATGGTCAGAATAATGATAAAATTGAAACGATGTAGAAACCTGCAGCCACGCAAATTTGCCTAGGAATAAGATGAATACACTGCAAATTATGCTCTAGTAGAGCCAAGTAATCCGTTTGCTTCATTGAGTGACCGATCTTAGACGATCATCAGACTGAGCATATTTCTTTCAGTTACTATGCTGCTCTTGTTTTTCTCACCACGCTCATTAACTTATGAAAGGTCGTTGAAGATTTTCTGTAGCAGCACGAGTTGACGATTACAACTTAACAATTTCTTAAAAAAGCAAGTAACACGTTTGGCGATAGCATGAGCTGCATGCCTTTTCTACCGTACATTCATTGTTCTGAGTCACTAGGATATCTTCGTCTATCTCTCTCTTATTTCGCTTAAAAGTCATAGAGAGCTCATAACAGCCTGTTTGGCGATTCAGTGAGTTCTGTTCTACACAGATCCCATTGTTTAAGTTACTGTGTCTTTTCTTATTGCTTCCAGCTAGCTCAGATGCTGCGGAGAGTTTGTTGCAGCTTCTCTAGCGGCACGAGTTGTCGATTTACACCTTCTGCAATATTTTAATGAAACAAGTAACCAGCTGCCGATTCAGAGAGTAATGTTCAGTCGAATATCAGTCAGATCGGGTTGTTTTAAGTCATTATGATGCTGTTGAATCTCGTGCATCACTCAGAACTCAGAAGCCAGGGAAAGATTGTTGTATCTTCTCTGGCGGCACGAGTTGTCGATTTACACCTTCTACAATATTTTAATGAAACAAGTAACCAGTTTGCCGATTCAGAGAGTAATGTTCAGTCGAATATCAGTCAGATCGGGTTGTTTTAAGTCATTATGATGCTGTTGAATCTCGTGCATTACTCACCTTCTACAATCTCTTAATTAAGCAAGTAACCAGTTTTGCCGATCAGAATATCAGTCAGATCGGGTTGTTTTAAGTCATTATGATGCTGTTGAATCTCGTGCATCACTCAGAACTCAGAAGCCAGGGAAAGATTGTTGTATCTTCTCTGGCGGCACGAGTTGTCGATTTACACCTTCTACAATATTTTAATGAAACAAGTAACCAGCTGCCGATTCAGAGAGTAATGTTCAGTCGAATATCAGTCAGATCGGGTTGTTTTAAGTCATTATGATGATGTTGAATCTCGTGCATCACTCAGAACTCAGAAGCCAGGGAAAGATTGTTGTATCTTCTCTGGCGGCACGAGTTGTCGATTTACACCTTCTACAATATTTTAATGAAACAAGTAACCAGTTGCCGATTCAGAGAGTAATGTTCAGTCGAATATCAGTCAGATCGGGTTGTTTTAAGTCATTATGATGCTGTTGAATCTCGTGCATTACTCAGAAGCCAGGGAAAGATTGTTGTATCTTCTCTGGCGGCACGAGTTGTCGATTTACACCTTCTACAATCTCTTAATGCAGCAAGTAACCAGCTGCCGATTCAGAGAGTAATGTTCAGTCGAATAATCATCAGGGTTTGTTGTTAAGGTCATTAAGATGCATGTTGACTCTCGTGCATTACTCAAAGCCAGGGATAAGATTGTTTTATCTTCTCTGGCGGCACTAGTTGTCGATTTACACCCTTTCTACAATATCAAGTAACTCACTGCCGATCAGATAGTAATGTTTCGAATATCAGTCAGATCGGGTTGTTTTAAGTCATTATGATGCTGTTGAATCTCGTGCATCACTCAGAACTCAGAAGCCAGGGAAAGATTGTTGTATCTTCTCTGGCGGCACGAGTTGTCGATTTACACCTTCTACAATATTTTAATGAAACAAGTAACCAGTTGCCGATTCAGAGAGTAATGTTCAGTCGAATATCAGTCAGATCGGGTTGTTTTAAGTCATTATGATGCTGTTGAATCTCGTGCATCACTCAGAAGCCAGGGAAAGATTGTTGTATCTTCTCTGGCGGCACGAGTTGTCGATTTACACCTTCTACAATATTTTAATGAAACAAGTAACCAGCTGCCGATTCAGAGAGTAATGTTCAGTCGAATATCAGTCAGATCGGGTTGTTTCAAGTCATTATGATGCTGTTGAATCTCGTGCATCACTCAGAACTCAGAAGCCAGGGAAAGATTGTTGTATCTTCTCTGGCGGCACGAGTTGTCGATTTACACCTTTTACAATATTTTAATGAAACAAGTAACCAGTTGCCGATTCAGAGAGTAATGTTCAGTCGAATATCAGGCAGATCGGGTTGTTTCAAGTCATTATGATGCTGTTGAATCTCGTGCATCACTCAGAACTCAGAAGCCAGGGAAAGATTGTTGTATCTTCTCTGGCGGCACGAGTTGTCGATTTACACCTTCTACAATATTTTAATGAAACAAGTAACCAGCTGCCGATTCAGAGAGTAATGTTCAGTCCGAATATCAGTCAGATCGGTTGTTTTAAGTCATTATGATGCTGTTGAATCTCGTGCATCACTCAGAACTCAGAAGCCAGGGAAAGATTGTTGTATCTTCTCTGGCGGCACGAGTTGTCGATTTACACCTTCTACAATATTTTAATGAAACAAGTAACCAGTTGCCGATTCAGAGAGTAATGTTCAGTCGAATATCAGGCAGATCGGGTTGTTTCAAGTCATTATGATGCTGTTGAATCTCGTGCATCACTCAGAACTCAGAAGCCAGGGAAAGATTGTTGTATCTTCTCTGGCGGCACGAGTTGTCGATTTACGCCTTCTACAATCTCTTAATGCAGCAAGTAACCAGCTGCCGATTCAGATAGTAATGTTCAGCCGAATATCAGTCAGATCGGGTTGTTTTAAGTCATTATGATGCTGTTGAATCTCGTGCATCACTCAGAACTCAGAAGCCAGGGAAAGATTGTTGTATCTTCTCTGGCGGCACGAGTTGTCGATTTACACCTTCTACAATATTTTAATGAAACAAGTAACCAGCTGCCGATTCAGATAGTAATGTTCAGTCGAATATCAGTCAGATCGGGTTGTTTTAAGTCATTATGATGCTGTTGAATCTCGTGCATCACTCAGAACTCAGAAGCCAGGGAAAGATTGTTGTATCTTCTCTGGCGGCACGAGTTGTCGATTTACACCTTCTACAATATTTTAATGAAACAAGTAACCAGTTGCCGATTCAGAGAGTAATGTTCAGTCGAATATCAGGCAGATCGGGTTGTTTTAAGTCATTATGATGCTGTTGAATCTCGTGCATCACTCAGAACTCAGAAGCCAGGGAAAGATTGTTGTATCTTCTCTGGCGGCACGAGTTGTCGATTTACACCTTCTACAATATCTTCTCTGGCGGCACGAGTTGTCGATTTACACCTTCTACAATATTTTAATGAAACAAGTAACCAGTTGCCGATTCAGAGAGTAATGTTCAGTCGAATATCAGTCAGATCGGGTTGTTTTAAGTCATTATGATGCTGTTGAATCTCGTGCATCACTCAGAACTCAGAAGCCAGGGAAAGATTGTTGTATCTTCTCTGGCGGCACGAGTTCGATTTACACCTTCTACAATATTTTAATGAAACAAGTAACCAGCTGCCGATTCAGAGAGTAATGTTCAGTCGAATATCAGTCAGATCGGGTTGTTTCAAGTCATTATGATGATGTTGAATCTCGTGCATCACTCAGAACTCAGAAGCCAGGGAAAGATTGTTGTATCTTCTCTGGCGGCACGAGTTGTCGATTTACACCTTCTACAATATTTTAATGAAACAAGTAACCAGTTGCCGATTCAGAGAGTAATGTTCAGTCGAATATCAGGCAGATCGGGTTGTTTTAAGTCATTATGATGCTGTTGAATCTCGTGCATCACTCAGAACTCAGAAGCCAGGGAAAGATTGTTGTATCTTCTCTGGCGGCACGAGTTGTCGATTTACACCTTCTACAATATTTTAATGAAACAAGTAACCAGCTGCCGATTCAGAGAGTAATGTTCAGTCGAATATCAGTCAGATCGGGTTGTTTCAAGTCATTATGATGCTGTTGAATCTCGTGCATTACTCAGAACTCAGAAGCCAGGGAAAGATTGTTGTATCTTCTCTGGCGGCACGAGTTGTCGATTTACACCTTCTACAATCTCTTAATGCAGCAAGTAACCAGTTTGCCGATTCAGATAGTAATGTTCAACCGAATATCAGTCAGATCGGGTTTTTTTAGGTCATTATGATGCTGTTAAATCTCGTGCATCACTCAGAACTCAGAAGCCAGGGAAAGATTGTTGTATCTTCTCTGGCGGCACGAGTTGTCGATTTACACCTTCTACAATATTTTAAAGAAGCAAGTAACCGATTTGACAACCGATACAATGGCCTCCTTTCAACAGACATATCGCATTTCTCAGTCATATCAGACAGATCGCATTGCTCTAGTCACGATGTTGTTGTTCATTACCGTTCCTCTAAAGTACTTTAATTGAATATTCTTACTGTATCAGATATTGACACAGCAGATGTTTCTTTACTGGTTCATCACACAACATCAAATGTAAGCAATGATTCATATTTTAAATCATTAATTAATAGGCTATTTGCCATTTTGCCATATCACATTGTGTTAAATGTATTACAGTACTAAGGCTGATGGCAACCATTAGTACCCATTACTAGGAAACAATGTTTTGTCTGGTGAAATTTTACTTGTAGAGTACGGAAATTGGCAGCGGGAATATGAGTTCATATAATAATTAAAGTTGCCGATTTACGCATTTCAGCGTCCTAAAATATTTTTCAAAATTTTCAATTTTCTCCAAAAGTATTGATTCAATGCTTATGATTTTCCGTCAGAATATTACCCCGCGGTAGACTAATACTGTAGGCGAATTTCGACAATTTTGGCTGCGGTTTATCATTGTGCCAATTTACGGTCTCAGCACATGTGTTGCCGATTTACGGCTTCTACAGATATGTTTGAGTCTGTCCGTGACCATTAGCACTGAGGAATGTCGTCTCTAGACCCAAACACGCAGAGAAACAGTGTTTGATAGTGATTTGCTTGTGGCAAGCAAATTTCAATGGGTGAATCTTACTGTTTGGGATTTGTTAGCTTAACAGTGTTTCTGTGCGGTCGCCCCAAGGCAATTTATCTCTGTGGTCAGTATGCAGTTCGCCTATGCCTTCATCGGAGAGTGATTCCAACATGTATTTCTACATGATATTGATTCGTTGTTAAATAAGCAATGTTTTGCACTTCGTGCCATGGGGAGCGTGGAATCCAAAATAAGCTTTTCACTTTAGCTTTATTTCCTCATACAAGCGAAAAAAGAGGTTCATTTTAAAAAATGATATTATTACTATGCATCGACAAAAATTTTTCGGTAATAAACACGCCGTTCTCAACATACAATTAATATTAATCAACAATCACAAATCATGATAATCATAGAATGCAATCATAGTATCAAAGATTCCTATATCAATATGCACAATCGAAATGATTTATCGTATGATTACATGCAGATGCATCGGAGAAACCAGCATAAGCATGGAAGAGCGCATTGGCGAGCATATTGAAGCTATTTGAAAGTAAAAGCAAGAATTCGGTGCTGCTACCAGCATCAACAATAAGCATTCCCAAAAGCAAATAGATTGGAGAGTGAGGATCACAGCACAGTGTCCTGCTTCCAAGGCTGGGCGCGAATAGTGTTTGGCTCGAATAGTTCGTTCGAATATTTACCGCTCGAATACCACTATTCGAGTTGAATTATAGTCAGTTGTTTTTATTGCTAGATATAGGCTGAATTATCCCGATTAACCAATACATATACCATTTTATATTGTTCAAAGTTATATTTTATAATATAATCACTGTTGATTTACATAAATAGTCTCCCAGGCCATTAATACAAGCTTATATTCCGATATAATAGCCTACATGTAGACCTATTCTAACTTGAGTAAAACAAAACTGATAACGATAGCTGTATACTCGAGCGACGAATACAAAATTTTAGAAAATTAGTTTTCGTTAACTCATGGATTACATGCAAATCTATAAAAATCTACACACATTAAGAACTAACATGCATACGATTATATAGTTCATAAAGATTCATTAACCAAATACATATGTGAATAGAACTAAAATAAATTTCTGTTGCAGTGAAGGATAATAATAATGTCTGCGTTATCGTTTTTCAACGACAGTCGATTTTGTCCGAAGACATTTCCGGCACTACTGAAGACGCGTTCAGCTGGTGAACTGGTTGTTTGAACACCAAAATCAATTCTTGCTAAAATCGCAAGCCTTTCATAATTCTGTCCGTTTATTTTCCACCATTGCAGTGGATCAACTTCATTACAAACCTTCGTATGATTCATGTAAGAATTATATTCCTCTTCACAAGGTGACACCATATTAGTAACTAATTCTGCAGATAGTGGCTCATCTTTGTCCAATAACCTCAAAAGAGATAATCTGCTATTTGGTTTGCTTTCGCTCATTGAATCGATAATATTAGAAACAGACGTAGAACAAGAGTCTAATTTAACAAGTGCCAGTTTCTCCATCTGTTCAATTATCCTATGCTTCACCATGCTTTTTGTTTCTTCCTTAGACAAAAATGATAATTTTCTGAATCGTGGGTCCAGTAAAGAAGCCAATGTGTGAATACTCATATTTCCCAAAAAAACGTGATCATCCAAAGAAAAACGTTCCCTGAGATTCTGATTTAATATTTCCGCAAAAGAATGGATGTGCTTGCGCTTCAAGTTCTTTGCATTCTCAATCAAGCAGTCCGAAATTTTGAACAACAGTGGGAAGGCCTTACTAAGAGAAGACAGTGATTCACATTGCCAAGCCGTTGTTATGTCGGCCAATGGCTTTAAGCATTCTCGAATAAAAGATAATTCCTCAACATCCTTTTCTGAAACATTCTGAGTGTCACACGTCGATGCAGTTGTCAAAGCAATATCAATGGCGGGCTTTAAATCAAGAAAAGAGTTGATCATATTAAATATTGAAGACCATCTTGTTTCAACGTCAATCTGCAACCGACGATTGCGGAACAAACCAGGGTACTTATGGGTTATCTCCCCCAGTAGTAAGTAAATATACACCACTGGACCGCGCAAGATGGCCGCCGTCGAAAAATGTTCGCCGACCTCCCCCCTGGTCAGCCTAGGCCGGCCGACGTGGTCCGACCC